>ML272494.1:1393-22975 GCA_005239495.1 Nicotiana undulata | reverse complement strand
CACACACACACAATTAAGGGGTTTATTCTGGACTCCCCTAGGGGAATTAAATCTATGACTAATTAATTGCTCCTAATTGATTGAACTGTGATTCTTTTACCTTATTTTGATTCACCCCTTAAGTGTTATATATAAAGTCTTCTTCTGCCTCTCAAAGACACGAATAGTAGTTCAAAACACACACACAAAAACTTTCTCTCATCTCTCTTTCTGCTACTTGTGCTCATTGCTTGTCTAACCGGTTGAAAGCCAAGGCTAGACTATTGGATCCTGCATACTTTAATTTCTTCTTTTGCTTATTTAACCGGTATGTTCCTATCTCAATGTCATTATGAAATTCAAACATATGTGCTCCTTGTTGCTTTACTTCTGTTAAGGCTATGTCTTTCGGTACTAGTATAACTACTGCCTAGTTAACTCTGTTTACTGCCTGATCATCATGTCTAAGTTTGACCCTTTTTGTTTGTTACTTTAACCAGCATGTTCACTTGAGTTCAAGTACTTCCATCTTTCCTGTTTACTTCCTTCAACCAGCATGCTTATTTTGTGTCTCAGACTCCTACTTTATCTGATTAACTTCAATTGGCATGACTAATACTATGTGGTTAAAAACTCTACCCACAGCATGACCATTCCTATACTTAGTCTCTATGCTTTACTGTCTATTACAATTTTAGCATCAAGTAAGGTTTCCCGGTTAAAACTCTGAATCAGTAGTCTATGTTCTAATATCATGAATTCAGTTGTTAAATGCCAATTAACCCTTGTATGTCCTTGTTGCTCAATATGCTCTCTTGTTTTGTGTTTCTGAAACTTGTGTATTCCCAACCCCCTGATTCTTCTCTGTAAAATTGTTTTGTCCTCGCCTAGAGTTAATTAACAAGCTAAGTTTGAATCTGGGTGGTATTGAGCTTTGTGACTGTACTGTTGTTTATTGAACTCCTTTTCTCAAGAATGTTCTCAAAAGGTTTTTCACTCTTAGTATGTTTTCAAAAATTGTTTCCATTCATGAAATACTTTTTCACTCCTAAATATTTTACTCCTATACTGTTTTCTCAAAGCTATTCCAACTATGTCAAGCACTCTCACCCCTACTCTTTGATTACTTAAGATTATGCCCCTCCAGTGTGTGTACTACCTAGGAATCCATGAGATTCCTCCGAACTCTGGCACACTGGGGCTGGCACTTCCACACTGCACATAGCCACTTCTCCATTTAAAAGGATCTTGGTGTGAGCATTGCTCGGGGTCCCTAAGGCCCTTAGGAACTTTGATGCACCAGGATACCCTCTCTTGGACACTATGAGACTATGGTATCTTGGACTGTTTGAAGGACTGGTATTTTCAGGATCACTTTGGGCCTATTCAGGCGCCCTATAGCATAGCTTTGTTCATTTTGTAATTCATTCGCTAAATGGTATGTAATAATAATCTTTGTAAACAAATATTGCTGAAACTAGAAAATGGGGGGGATTCTTATATAAATTTTATGGGGAAACCGGGTAGAAATCGTGCCCTTAGGTTTATTATGACTATTTTCTTGCAAATAATGTCTAAGGGTTATTATGATTATTTGCTTGCATTAGAAACCATGTCTTTAGGATCATTTGGCATACTAGAAAATATGCTATAGGCGCATTATGTCATTTGTTATGAAATTCTTCCTCTTCATAACCATGTCCACATAGAAATTCTGTTACTAAAGCTAGTGTTGTTACTGCCTAATAAAATTTTCATTCTTTATGTGCATTAGAAACCATGCTTTAGGACTTCTATTACATTCTCTTTAAAACCACGCCTACATCGTATAAATTAGTAACTATCCATTCTATAAGAGTGTTTAAAAGCAATCCCAACACTTAGATATCATGTTATAGGGATAAGTGTGTATGAAACCTGTTTCGTAATGTTCAGCACCTAGACAAGCATGCCTATAGGACACAATAAATTCAAACTGTTTGTTTAAATCGATTTCTAGAATTCTGACTACATTTAGACAGCATGTTCATAGGGCATCTCAGATCCACGCCTAGGCAAGACTTTGGGTAATTAAAAACTTGTAAATTATAAACCTACGCTTTGTGTAATTATTTGTGAACTGCCCAGATTCAGCAAATCCTAAAAAAGTAGTAGGCAAACTGATTAGGTCCCCACTGCCTTGTTTTAATACAATGATCTTCTTGTTATGCTTACCTAGATATCTCGCTCTAAGACCTTTCTGAAACATTTGAAATCTTGTTGTTTGAGACGTGCTATTTGTCTACTTATTTGAGGAGGTAAATGTGAGCCCTCTTTAACTTCTCCTTTACTTGACAATCCTATTTGTTCTTTATTGTTGCTTAGATTTTCTCCTTTCAAGTACCTTAGGAGAGTCTAGAATTTCCTAGATTAGAGGTTTTAAAGACCTCCAGGGCCATAAGGAAGGGACGGGTAATGCACGCATAGAATTCATTTAATTAAAACCGCTTATATAACCGCTAAGGGGAGCGTAATTGGGTAGTAAAAGGATATGCGCTAATGCCATGTGTAACCCCTCTAGTTGAGGAAGGTTTATCGGGTATTGTACAAGTGTGATCCTATAGGCAAATAAACTTAGGACTTCCCTTATTTTTATACATATGTGTGCTTAGACTGCTTTATTTGTTAAATGACTAATTCACAAAATAAGTTTGGCCTGGACCCATCGTTGTGAATCTCGAGGGGTGCCTAACAGCTTGCCCTCAAGATAATTTTGATCCCTTACCCAATCTATGGTAACACAAATCGTTTTGTTTATGAGTTATTTGCAATAGGTGTCCTAACGCACCTTAAATCTGTTAGGTGGAGACTCTTCAACTTCTGTACCCCCTTTCCCAAAAGGAAACGAGTTGTCCCAATGTCGAAACCCTGACTTGCACTGCGAAGAGGAGAAAAGGGGGCGCGACACCTATAGGACTCTTCATGATCATTTTGATTCTGTGTTTCACATTTTCATACTAAAGATCCTGCTTATAGGACATTTTGTTTAATTCTGTACATTGGAAATCCTGTTCATAGGATCTATACATGTTTTCAACCAAATGTGCATTAGCAATTTTGCCTATAGGACCTTGTTGTTTGAGTTAATTATCCTTCCTGGCAATCTGTTTAATTTCTGCCCATATACGGTTAATTAATATCATGCCTATAGGGCTAAAAATTAGTTTCAAACTTAGAAATCATGCCTATAGGGTTTAAATCAATCCAGCGATAAATATCATGTCTATAGGACTAAAATCAGTTTCAGATTTAGAAATCAAGCCTATAGGGTTTAAATCAATTCAACAATTAGAATGCATGCCTACAGAATTGAAATATGGAAAACCTACCTCTATAGATTAAAATCCATGCTACACCTAGAAATCATGTCTATAGGTCTTTAATTAATAAGCTTGTAGAAATCATGCCTATAGGATTCTATCAATCGATTCTGAATTAAATCGCTATTGTCAATCACTTAGGCAATATATCAGTAGGACTTAATAATGATTATGGGTTTATAATTGTGACATATTACTGCCTGAAGTACCCAGATTCATGCTGAATAAAATCAGTAGGCAAACAAATAAGTCTTAATGCTCGCCTTAATAAAACTGTCTTTACACTCTGTTTTCTCACATAAATATCCTGCCTATAGGATTCCCAAAGGGTAATAAAACTTGTCGATTCAATTGCGTGCTTTTGTTGTCTATGTGTGGAGGTCAGTGTGAGCCCATATTTGTTCCTTATCTGAAAGTCCTATTTGTTTTTGTTTGTTGCCTAGATTTCATATTTTTAAGTAACATAGATTAGTCTAGAACTATCCCAAATAGAGGTCCTAATACCTCCAGGGCCATAGGTAAGGGACGGGTAGTGCACGCATAAGGACGAGCTAGAAACTACTAGAACGCTTAAGTAACAACTTAAAGATAGTAACTAGGTAGTAAGGAGATTATAGTCCGTGCGTTAATACTATGAGTAACACCCCGACCTGAGGGAGTTACAATGTATTGCATGGAATAATCCTATAGGCTAAAAAACTTAGGACCCCCACCCTACCCCCATACTCCTGTTTAAAATAAATTGAATATCGTATTTGTGTCAAATTGTTCTTCCTTTTTAGACTAATTCGCTTAATTTAAGTTCGGCCGGAACCCACCGTTGTGGACCTCGAGGGGTTCCTAACACCTTCCCCTCAAGGTAATTTGAGCCCTTACCTTATCTATGGTTATGCAAACCGGTTAAATGAGTTAATTGCTCTAGGTTCCCTAATGCACCTTAATCCGTTAGGTGGAGACTCTTCCAATTCCTTCCCATCGCAAAGAATGGAGTTGTCCAAAAAATGTCGAAACTCGATTTCGCGAGAAAAAAGGGGCGCGACACCCTTGATAAATTGACAGACCCGCTCTCTGGCTATAGTAACCAAGGCAGGTGTATGTCTGGACAACTTACTGAATCTAATAGCATACTCTAACACTGTCATGGTACCCTAGCACAGTTGCTCAAACTCCGCACGCCATGCATCTGGATGGCTCTGGGAACAAACTCTCTCAAGAACATCTCTGAAAATTGAGCCCATGTGAATGAAGCTGCATCGGCTGGGCTACCCTTCTTGTAAGCATGCCCCATCGCCACATTGGTCCTGACAACTAGAATATAGTAAAAGCAACCCCGCTCGTCTCCACAATACCTATTGCGCGGAGAATACGGTGGCACTTCTCTAGAAAATCATGTGCATCCTCTGTTTAAGTTGTACCTCTCAAGTTTAAGTTTCTCCTCCTAAGATATTGCTGCCCTAAGCTCATCATGACCTGGGACAACCAGTTGCACTGGTACAACCTCTGGTACCTGATTAACATGGACCCGCTGCTATGGGGTACGGGCCGCGGGAGTCTGAGCCCCTCCCCCAACCTGGGTTGTGGCTGGTGAAAGTGGAATCAACCCCGCCTGAGCTAGAGTATCAAACATGCTCAAGGACTGTGCAAGGATCTCCTAAGGTGCAGGGGTGGCAACAGGTGCCTAGGTGCCTGGCCCTCAACTTGAGATACTGGTGGCTCCTCTGTCGCAGCTCAAGCAGGTGCTTCGGTTGCACCACGTGTTCACTACTCGGCCTTTGCCCCGACCTTGGCCTCTCGCGGCTCTAGCAGGAGGCGCGAGTGTCTAATCGTCGGATCTAGCAGTGTGTGTCCTCACCATCTATGAGAGAATATAAAGACAAGTATTCAGAATTTTGAAGCCAACAAATTCGCACGATAAGGAATCAAAGAAGTGAGGTTTTATGATAGTTCCATAGCCTCTCGAAGATAAGTACAGGCGTCTTCGTACCGATCGGCAAGACTCTACTAAACCTGGTTATGTCCTGTAACACCTATGAACCTAGAGCTCTGATACCAACTTGTCACGACCCCAATCTCCCACCATAGGATGTCGTGATGGCACCTACTCTCTAAAACTAGGTAAGTCTAACATACATAAAGAAATAATGGACATAATAACAGAACTACATATTTTTAACCAACCAACTATCATAAAAAATTCCACAATACCTCTAATAATAACTCCCAAAATCTGGAGAGACCGAGTCTTAAACTCCACACGAGTATACTGAAACATCCCTAATACATCAGTATCTATAATGAAAGTATTTAATAGTAAGCAAGGACTGAGGGTGACTTTGAGGCCTGCAAATGCCGGCACTTATATCTTGAAGTATCCGATCTGGAAGCTTTACTCACCGGTGCCTAGCCTGGTATGAGGTACATGGATCTGCACAAAAAGTTGTGCAGAAGCGTAGTATGAGTACACCACAACAATACTCAGTAAGTATAAGGCCTAGCCTCGGTAAAATAGTGACGAGGTCAGGTCAAGACACCTACTAGGATAAGAATAAGAATTTGAACAAGTAAATACAGTCTAAGAATGTAAACGAGGAAAATGAGGCAATAGGGAAAACAATAAGTTAAACTACTACTGAATTTAAGAAATAAATGCAATAAGGAAGGAACACATAATAAGAACATCAAGGAAACAATGAGGACAATTACAAGTGAGAAAGTGAGATAACAATAAGAATCACTACCGAGGCACTGCCTCGTAGTTTCATTTTCACAATAAAAATCACAATCTTTCCTTTTATCACAGCGGGAGCCTTACATCTAGTTTTGAAAATTATTTTTTCCGAAATAGATACCCGCATTTTAGCCTACCTTATCACACTGTGTGGCTTCAAGTAGTTCCCCTAATAGCAACACGCGTATCAAGCCCACCTTATGTTTCCCCATGCGTATCAACCACTATCCTTATAACACCACTTGTGTATCGATATCACACCATATCAAGCACGTACCTCAAGTGACCAAATGCCAAAACTTGTCAAACGAATCAACAATATCAATGTTTCCACAACAAATAGCCTATGCTCAACCACATTGTATACAAGAGTCTCAACAATAGAAATTGAAAGTGAATAGCTCAACAAGAACGATATTTCAACAATTTACAACTTCGCCTCAATGTGATCACGACTTTTATAACTTCAACACCAAAACTCAACAATAAGATATTCTAAGAATAACAACTTTAAGTAAGGTAACTCAACAGTAACAAGGCAATAAGAAAACAGTAACTTCAACTTAGCATATAAGGGCAAATAACAAGTAAGAGATGAGACAGGCATTTAACAGTTTCAAATAAAGCATGTAAAGTTAAATTAATGATGAAAGATATAACATGTTATGACTGTGACCACGTAATTTTTTACCCACCATATATTCCTACAAAACTCAATAAATTATTTAGTTTTATGAATTTTATTGAATTTCAGTGCTATTTATGAATTAATTTTGCATTGCATAATCATAATTCGTATTTTAAATTTATAAATGATTTAAAGTTGAATAATTAAGTGCATAACCTTAATCATTATTTAAATAGTAACGAAAATATAATTATCTGACATAAAATAGGTTTAATGTTTAATTTCTTGATTTAATTACTTTATTTTTTAACAAAATTGTGAAATTTGTCCTTTAAATGATTAGGAGTAAATTAAATGGTGTGACTCTTAATATATTAATTTATAATTGGACGAAAAACTAGGTTAGAACTAATTATTACATTTTTAAATTTTAATTTAATTAATTAATTAAGTTTAGATGTGCAAAAATGAATTTAAAACGGACATGGGCTGGAATTGCCCAGGCCCAAGCTTCTTTACCCAATCCCATCTCCACACAAACGACCATAGGCCAATCTCTATACCCTCCAGCCCAATTAACCAAATGACCCAGCCCAAGATCACCCGGTCCAGACCCTTATTGCCCAAAACGACCCCGTTTAAGTAATAATTAATCAAGTTGTTGATTTAGTGCGATCCAACGGCTGGGAACTAAGGATTAATTGGTATATAATTGTTTCAAGCCACCCCTACCCCATTTCACCTAAAGTCTAACACCCTATTTTTCCCATCCGTCTCTCCCTCCTCTCTCTTCACCTCACTGGACCTGTTGTCCCCCGCCATAGCTCCACCGTTCCTCCGCCTTGCTCCGCCGGTCGGAAATCGCCTTCGGCAGCGGAGCTCAACCAAACTCCACCAAAATTTTACCCTACAATCTTCTCCTCACCCTCAACCACCTTCTATCCTTAATTTTCCCAAAAATATCACTCGTTTCTTAGTAATTTTAGATCTAAGAAGTTCAGAACCGTAAAACCCTATCTCCGGCCGATTTAAAGATAACTAATGACTCAAACCTACATGAGTCAATAGCTCTTGATGAGAGCTATTGATTCATGTGGGTTTGGACCATTTCCAAACCCCGCTGGAATCCGGCCAAGGTCCGGCAACGTAAAATGTTTCGGCCAAATTCATACAAATGTAGTTTATACTACTGGTACCCTCTCTTCTTTAGTTCCTTTAATTATTTTAGGGGGGAACTTAGGTTAGCATTAAAATATTGCTGTCAATTACTGTTTTTTGCTGTGATTCAATCGTTTAAGATTTGTAATTTGTCTACATGTTCCTTTCTCAACAATGTTACGAGTTGACTGTGATTAGTATTAGGTTTTTCAGTTTCTTTTTTTTTATTACTGATCTTCAAGACATCTATATATTGTAGATTTCTGTCAATAGACGAGCATGAACGATTAGTTGTTTGATCCATAAATTTATGTGTTAAAACATTGTTATTGCATCTTCTAGTAAAAACGTAACAGCCATATGTGTGATTTGCATGTATACTACTTGAAGTTGTGATTTGATTCAGTGTTCTTGACTGTTTGAAACCTTGTATGGTCGTTAAAGTTTCCTGTTAACATCATCAAATTGGTAGAGTTTTTCCTTACTTGTTAAAATCAGTACTTAGTTTTATTCATGTCTGGCCTTCCAGAATTCCTTCACTGGGCAGTTAATTACTAAACTAATTAGGTAATCATTAATTAGGGAGATAATTATACTCCATTAATTAGATATATCTCTTAAAATTAAGATAACTAAGCTAACTCTAGGAACCTAATAAACTGACCCTTAACTAACTAACCTAATCCTAGTTAAGAAGAACTAATTAGGTTCGAATAACCAAAGTTCCTAACTAGAATCAACTAACCAGAGATAATAGTTAATCCCAATCAAATCTAACCCTAGTTACCTAAGGGTAATTCTAGGGACTCTAAAGGGTATTTTAGGACTTTTAGTTGAAGAAAACTTGGGTGTAACAACCCAAGAACCTTCTAGAATTAGAAAATCAGATTTTTAAGGGGTATTAGGGTCATTGTAGGGGCTGGAAATTTCTGGAATAAGGGCAGTTGTCCCAAAGGATAAGGGTGACAGCTGCTTTTGTACTATTTTAGCCTATTGGGATTGGGAATAGGCCAAGCATATCCTATCCCCAAATCCCTTATAAATACACCCACTTTTTGCTATTAGAGGACCTTCTTTTTACACTCTATTGCCTTCTTTTTACAATCCGTTAGCTGCTGGAAAAAAAGGCTGAAAACACAAAAATCAGAATTAGTTGCTATTCACAAATCCAATTTCGAAAATCAGTAAAAACAAAAAGAAAATGTTCATCTCTTGGTCTTGATTCTGAGTTCTGTTCCTTCTTGTTTTGGTATTTTGATTTCGAAAATCTCCTGCATACATACTTAAGTTTTGGGTTGGCTTTTCTATTGTTATTATTTGGTTGGTGGATCTACTATTGTTGTTGCTGGATCTCCTCTCCTTTTTTGTCATTCTGCCATCTGCCTGACCTTTATTTGGTCAGAATTTATTTGTTTCTTTCTTTGAAAAGGTATGTAATGCTTTACACTAAATGAAATTTGAACTATAAACAGTTGTTCATTTTTCTTCTACTTCATGAATATGTTGTTATTTGTTTAAGTCTGTTTACTTATAAATCTATGTGCAAGAGTAACTGTCATTATCTCTTAGATGATTCTGTGATTGAATATGTGTCTATGTAAATGAAGTCATAGTAGAGTCATTAGAAAAATAGCACTAAAGGGTAGTGAATCTGACCCCCAATGGTCAAATTCACCCCATAAGGGTGCTTAAATATTGGACTGGATGGCTCAGACCCTATATTTAGATATCACTGTTGAAAGAGCACTAAAGGGGTCGAATGTGACCTCTATAAAGGTCAGATTCAATCCCATGAAGTGCACATGGAGTTCATGTTATTTAGTTTGAAATTAGTGATGAAAAATGCAGGATTTCAAGTTACGGGGTGTTGCTGGCTCGCACAGGAGCAACAGCTGATGTTTACCTTATGTCGTTATATTTTTAGAAATTGTATTTTATAGTGAAAAAATGACAATGTAATATTATACACTTGTATTTTGTAACTATGGATTGTGGACACTCTAAATTAATATTCAGTTTTGTTTGCTCTAGAAGTAGCCTAATAGTAGTAGGCGTTTAATCAAAAAAAATCTCAATATTATTTTGTTTGCAAATTTTAGTACGAAGTTTTATATGTTTGAATATTCAGATTTGGATTAATCAGTAGAATTTTTTATAAATCTTTTCCTACAGTTTTTCCCCGTAAATACCTACCGAAATTATAAAAACAATTGTTTTTTAGCTCAAAGGGAATTTCGAAGTCCATACAAAAATGCGAATTTGATGTTCAAAAATGTTCTTAAGATTCCAGAATTTATAACAACATATAGGATTCAATATGCATGAATTGTGAGTCAAGTAGCATGGACTTAGGCCACTTGAAGCTGGTAAAATTATTCAATCAATGTCCTATTGTAGTTGAATGTGTCTATTTGACTTTATGAATATGTTACTTGTGAATTAAGTAAATTTAGATCCTTCCTTATTAAGCATGTCTTAAATTGCTGTACATAGCTTTACTTCCTGTTACAAAATAACCAAAAATAGGATGGCCTAAAGTGATCAATTTGGGCTAAATTCGGCCATAGCCCAATCTCATGACTCGATTTAGGATTTCTACTTTAGATATAGTGAATCTCAAATACCTTCCATAAACTAGATTGTGAATGTCTTGAACTTAGAAAATAAATCAATTATAAAAGTATACGTTTACGTAACTTTGAAATGAAAACAAATCAAATAAACCTTTTTCTCAAATTGTGTATATGTTTACGTAACACAAATAAAAGACTAAAATGAACACTCGTAGAGACACTTTTAGGAACGAATTTCTGAAAATTATCGGAATTACGTACACGCCCGCGTGACGTGTTTCTGGTTTCTTTTTGAAAACAAAACAAAAATACGCACTTGCGCAACTTTATATATCTCTTTAAATAAATTCAGTGTCAAGAATTACGTACACGTCCGCGTGACATGATTTTTGACGCATCTCAATCTCAACAGGTTTTACGCATACGTGACCCATCTCAAAAGAACTCTTTGAATACAAAAGAATAATAAAAGCGGTAAAGAAGATAAAAATGCACATAGGTACAAAAGCAGTAATTAAATAATTTAGGCCAAGTTTAATCATTAAGCGACCGTGCTAGAACCATGGAATTCGGGAATGCCTAACACCTTCTTCCGGGTTAACAGAATTCCTTACCCGGACTTCTGGTTCGCAGACAATTTATACAGAGTCAAAACTCCTCGGTTTTGGGATTTCTAAAATAAATAAATGGTGTCCCGGGACACCATAAAAAATCCCGGTGGCGGCTCTGAATAAAATAAATCCCAAAAATCGAATAATGTCACTTAAAGTGGAAAACTTCCTTATTACCCTTAATAGGTGAAAAGGAGGTGTGACAATAACAATACAATTAAAGACATGAAAAGAAGATAAATAGCCTAAACCGGTCAATTACCACATATAGCCCATCTACCCACTCATTACCTTGCATGCACGACTTTCACGTACCATAATTAACAAAAAAAACACCAATCCTAAGGGGTAATTCCCCCACACAAAGTTAAGCAAGATACTTACCTCAAACATGCTAACTCAATCCACTAGTAAGCCTTTCCACGAATATCCAACTCCGAACGGCTCGAATCTAGCCAAAATAACTTTATACCATAAATACAAACCATACGAAACTATTCCGGATAATAAAGTTGCAATCTTTAAAGAAAGTCAAAAAGTCAACCTAGAACCGCGTCTCGAAACCCAACCAAACTTATAAAATCCGAATGCCCATCAAATAACGAGTCCAACCATACTAAAATTAATCAATTTCGCCCTCAAATCAACCTTCAAATCCTCCAAAAATAGCTTATGAAGTTTCACAAATTTCCTCAATTGTTTCAACTCAAAACACTAACTAAATGGTAAAAATATGATGGATTCATGTATAATAATCAAATAGAGTCAAATTCACTTACCCCGATCAACTCCTTGAAACTATCTTCAAAAAAAGCTCAAAACCGAGGTCTCTAGCTCAAAAGTTGAAAAATGGAACAAAACCCTCGATTTTGAATTAAATATTTGCTGCCTAGTTATTACCTTACGTGATCGCGGAAAAGCACTCTCTATCGCGGAGAATAAATTCTCCCTGCTCCCAAAACCTCTTACGTGATCGCTAGATCTAACTCGCGAATGCGGTGTCTAGTCAACCTCTGCTTATGCGATAACGTTCTAGGCCACGCGAAAGCGAAAAACAACGCGTGCCTCCCTACTGCCTCTCCTTCCTTATACGTGAACGCGGTCTCATGCATGCATTCGCGGTGCACAAACTCACCAACAATCACAATCGCATCCTTGACTTCGCGAACGCGAAGAGTAAAACTCCATCAATCACTAAGGACTCAATGCGAATGCGGCAATCTTCGCGAACGCGATGAAGGAAACTAGAAACTCAGAAAACCAGCAACCCCAATTCAAGAACAAATGGTCTGAACTAAATCTGAAACACACCCGGGCCCCGGGACCCCGTCCGAGTGAACCAACAAGTCCTAAAATACGATAGGAACTCTCTCGAAGCATCAAATCGCATCAAAACACTAAAACTATGAATCGCACATCGATTCAAGCCTAATGAACTTATGAAATTCTAACTTCTAAAAGTAATACCGAAACATAGCAAACCAACTCCAATTGACCTCAAATTTTGCACACAAGTCCTAATTGACAAAACGGACCAATTCCAACTTCCGAAACTGAAATTCGGACCCGATATCTATAAAGTAAACTCTCGGTCCAACTTCTCAATCTTCCAAACCTTCAACTTTTCCAACGTTCGCCAATTGAAGCCAAAATGACATACGGACCTCCAAATCAATATTCGGACACACGCCTAAGTCCAAAATCACCATACGAAACTATCGGAACCATCAAAATTTTATTCCAGAGCCGTCTATACAAAAGTCAAACTCCAGTCAACTCTTTCAACTTAAGCTTCCAACTTTGGGACTAAATGTCTCATTTCACTCTGAAAATCACCTGAAACCAAACCAGCCACCTCGGCAAGTCATATAACCCAACATAACATGGAGGATGCAATAAATTGGGGAACGAAAACTAAAATACTCAAAATGACCGACCGGATCATTATATAACGGAGGTCTAAATCTTGATAATTCATATCTTATACATACTCAGTATGGGCTAGGATAATATTCCGTTGAAATTTAAACAAGAGAATCCGTAGTTGCAATTTAAAAGGAGTATTTGGAAAACGTTGTGTCCTTACACATGGATGTTAGTGGGAAAAAAAATTGAAAAATTTATAAGTGAAACCATTATTTCGCTGAATTACTTCTCAAACAAGTATTCCAGTGATCCATCAATATAATATGATTTTAATATTCATAAACACATAAATATTAGTAGGAGCTAATTTTTGTATATTCTCTTCGCTGGAATATGAGCTTTTTTATGCGTCTCAAAATACGTGTTGTATCATGAGGTATGGGCATAACTGACACCCGATTGAAGCCTGCAGGATTCGATGGTGGCTCGTCATTAGTTCTTAATACGGAAAAGGTCCAAATATCCCTCTTGAACTTTACGAAAAGGTCTATAAATAACCTCCGTTAGAAGTTTGGCCCATCCCAAACTTTGCCGTTACATTCTTGGACCAAATACCCCCTTTAATTTTAACGTCTGCCACCGTGGATAAGTCATCCACCCAGGATTCGACAAGTGGAAAATAATATACCAATAACATTTTATTTTAATACCCAACCATGCCCATTAATCCTACCCGTACCCGACCCGTAACCCAAAAAAAACTCATCTCTTAATAAGTAATCTCATTTTGTCCGCTTGGGTAAACAGACCCACAAAATTCCATACCTCCCTTCTTCTCAATCAGCTTTTCTTTTCAATTTCAACAAGGAACTCACAGAGTTGGTGTTATTTCCTGCGCAAATCTGGACGACCAAGCTAGGGTTAGTTTCCCCATCATCTTTCACCATTCAATTCACAAAATATGAGTCAGGGATCTTCGAGTTCATCATATGGTTCGAGGAGGAAATGCCGTTGTGGAGTTGTTGCAATCCAATTTACTGCTTGGACTCCAAATAATGTCGGTAGAAGATTTAACAAGTGTTCAATGCCTAAGGTAAATTGTATAGAAATTGTTTGTGTATTTTTGCTTTTGTAAATAAGCCGGGAGACGAAAATTGTCGATAATTTTTTTCTAATTGTTGCGCAGGGACAGAATTGTAAGTTCTGGGAATGGGTATATGATGAACTTCCTTTTAGAGTTACAGCACTGATCAGTAACTTAAAGAATGAAAATGAAGCCCTTAGACGTGAAAGGTATCTCCTGATGATCAAGGTTGTCGAGATTGAAAGCGTCTTAGCAGGTGATGTTGAAAAAATTGAAGAATTCAAGGAATTAGATGATGCTAAAGGAGACAAGGATGTTTCTAAGGAAAACATGGATGGAGGTTTAGTGTTTTTGAAGGAAAGTAATCCGAAAAAATGGAATATCATTGGTATGGTATGGTGTTGCTTCATTGGGTTCATGTGTGCCTGTATGATGAAATATCTACCTTATGATCAATCAAAGTTTAGGTGTATTTGACATATTTAGCAGTGTATAAATTTTGTAACTTCTATGTCTTGGAAATTGTTTGTTTGAAGACAAGGTCAAATTTTGGCAGAGAAGTGTAAATGATATGGCCAATAGTTTTCCTGTTTATGAAATTTCAAATTCTTAAGTGGTTAATGATTGAAAGAAATGGATTAAGAAGTGGCTCTAATTGTATGCATTGCCTCCATTTTTGGTGAAATCAAGCAGGACCATTCAATTGTTACTTTGAATCTGAGGAAGATTTTCCTTCTTGAATTTCTGACTTTTTTATATTAGTAATAAGTGAAAAGGTCCTTCGATTGTTGAGATTTTACTAGCATTAATATTGTTCGTTACAGCATAATGGATAAAAGCAATTGTGTTCCTCATGTAGCTTATATTGTCGTTTATGTACGTTATGTTGTGGTTTCTACTACATAAAACAGAAATATATTGTTTTGCAAGGTTGGCTATATTGCCCTGATACTTAGATTATCATTCACTAGTGCTTGACATTAGCTGAATGCAGCAAAAGGTAGAGATCATATTCATTTGAAGACACATTGTATCCTAGCCACTACATCTACAGCAACATCAATAGGAACGTCTACAGTGCTTGACATTGAGAAGCTAAAGTTACCATCTATTAAGAAAACTCGTTCAAGATCATCAACTACTACAACAAAGAAAAAGAAGACAAGATCTTCATTACCACAACAAGCTCATGATCATGGGAATATATCGATCAGTTCAAGAATTTGTTTTAGTATGTAAATTTCCGTGCTTGCTATTGTTCAAGTCTTGTTAATACAGCTGATCTCAATATAGAAGAGTTTGTCTATATTGATCAGTTCAAGCAATAATATGCCAGTCTTGCAATTTATACTAGATGTTGTTTAAGAGTATTTTGTCCAGCAGCTGCTACGTTCATATTAGCAGCTTACAAAATCTCACCATTATCCAAACAGAAAAATACCACATGACTCTCTGGAAAAAAAACAGTGCCAAAAACAGTGCCAAACAGATTTCCAACTAAACATATTCCCAACAACAGTGCCAACAACGCTGAAAGCAGAACATAAAAATACATAACAGATTGGCTGGAAAAAAAACTGAACAGAAACAAACAGAATAGATTTTCCAAAACTTAACCATCCACAGCTTTTTAAAGCTTTTTACATAGCCAAAACCGCGTCATAACTGGTTAACTAGTGTTTGTTAACTAACTAAACATAAATGTTTGATACCCAATCACAACAAAAAAACATAACAGATTGTCTTCAAATAAGATCTTCATCATCAAGTGCCTGCCTTCCTTTGCCCTTTGTTGCCATCATCTTGATATTTCTCTTTCTTGCCTCAAGTTGGACTTGGCTTAATGAGATTATTGTTTTTCCCTTCGATGTCAACTTAGTTGGAGAATAAGGAAGATTGGTAGGTGTCGAAGCTCCAGTGTGATCTCCAGCAAACTTAATTATTCTTGCCCCGGTTGTAGGTCCTCTTAGATTGCCCCTCTCAATCCTTGATTGTGTTTCTGAAATTATCATTGGCCTAAGTGGAGGATCTTCTTCATTGCCAACTTCCGGACCCTATGGTGTAAACTCTTGGGTTGCAGCAAATGGTCCAACATTAGTTTGTGACTCTTGGTCAATGTCCATTGCACGAGACTCTTGGTCACTGTCCATTGCATGAGAACTGTTTCCAGCAGCCTTAGGCTATTAACAAGTAAAAAAATGAAGTCAATTTAAGTACTTAAAAATGAAGTCAATTTAAGTAGATTCAAACAATATGAAATATTTTTACCTAGTAACAACCCATTGCATTGTGGTTTGGCTCACCACAATTACTACATGTTAACTGTGTCCCCTTCCTTGATTGACTCCACTGCCCTATCCTTTTTCTTGCCTCATTTGGTTCCTTATTTATTTTCACTTTAGGTCTGCCAACTTGCTTCACAATATCAGGAGGTAACATGGCTTGTGAAGGTTCAACTTTCCAGAATTGCCGACCCCTAACAGGCTGAAGTTTTTCCTTATATGTTAGCAAGTATGCTTCTTTACTATACCACCAATGGATTTCACCATCAGGCTCTACTCTCTTATGCATCATTGCCTTTATTGCATGAGGGCAAGGAATTCCAGATAAATCCCATAACCTACATGTACACCTTCTTTGTTGTAGATTAACATTGTGTCTATCAATTCCTTCAGACACTTCATTTTTTGCACCAATTGGCCTCAATATGTCTCACATAGTACTTGTGGTTAGCCTCAGGAAGAACTGTGCTAACATCATCCAACAAGCTCTGTGCAGTGAAAAGAAACAGAATCTAAAGGGAATACACTTTTAGAAACAGATAATCAAAGAGTGAATAGACTATTAAAAACAGGGAATCAAAAACTAATTACCTTTTGCATATCTGATATGAATGTGATTCCTACACCAGTTTTACGCTCCAAAGACAACTTCAACAGCTCCATGAACCAACTCCAAGTCCTGCTTGTTTCCTTGTCCACCACAGCCCATGCTAGTGGGTAGAAATGATTCATGGAATCTTGTCCTAATGCCACCAATAACTGACCCTTTGTTCTACCCTTTAAGAATGTACCATCTACTCCAATTAATGGTCTCAACCCATTTTTCCAACATTGCTTCAAAGCATTAAAGCATAAGTACATTCTCAAAATAATTCTATTACCTTCTGCTAGTGCATCTTTGGAGATATTTATGACTACATCACTTCCCGGATTAGACAATCTAATTTCTTGGTAGTATGCCTCAAGTTTGTTGTAGTCATCTACAAAACTACCCTCTAGTTTCTGAAGAACCAAATTCTTAGCCCTTTTCAATTTGGATCTACTCACATTCAACTTCAATTCATGTTCAAGCTCACCTCTCATATCTGTAATCATGTATTTAGGGTTATTTTGGACCTTACTTGATGTTTTGGACGTCAGTACCACACAAGAATATATGTTAAATGTGTGGTACCCAATTTTTCTAGTGTTGTCTCACAAGAAAACCTGGTTCTTCTTTGTGTTCCAATTTCTACTGGTGCGGAATAATAAAAACAGTAAAGTAAAAGCACAGAGATTTTTACGTGGAAAACACCTGGCTCAAAAGGTGAAAAAACTACGACCTACTCCTTAGCAGGATTTGCTCAAACTCTTCACTAAAAACTCTGAGCCAAACGGACTTACAAAATAAACTCTTTTGTAATTCTAGGACTAACTCTAATCCTTTTGTATCAACTAGCATCTAGCTAATTTTTACAAGCTTCAAGTTAACTTTAACTTGAACAATGTGTACCTATTACAATTTTCTTCTAAGAAAGCTGATAAGATACAATATTGAAACACCTACTCCAATCAACTAGGCTCAATACATCAACGATGAAACTGGTTCTTCTAGCTGATCTGTAGCCTTTGTATCGCACACTAAATCTGCTTGCAAAATAACCCTGGGAATTTTGCTTTCAGATCTTGATTCACTTCAGTACTTGTGCGTCAAGAATTCCAGCAGAAATACTTCGAGTATTTATAGAGCCAGTAGTTGAGTTTGTCGATCAATTCTAGTTCAACTCTTCCTGGGAGAAAGAATTCGAATTAAACTCAACTTCCTTCCTTTGTTACTTTCCTTGCTGAATTCAACTTCTATTCTCTCATCAGTTTGCAACATTTTCGTATTAGGAGACAATATCTTGGTTCATTGATAAGTCACAATCACAAATATCTCCTATGCATATACGGTTCATGTGCCAGCTATTCAGTTCCAAGATGTGTGCTCTGATGGACCTGGTTCAACTGGTCAGCCTTTGTCAATCTTCAAAACTATGCAGTGACATGGGTCAACAAATTCCCCTTTTTTGATGATGACAAACTATGTGCTTAATCCTGTATACAATTCAAACACTTTGTATGTTTTAAGCATTAATCATTGGAAAACCAGGTTCATTAGGTTATAAATATCACTTTAAAAAAATTCAGCAAGTTGTGCACATATCTTCCCCCTTTTGGCATCATCGAAAAGTTTGCAAAATGATACACTTACCAGATTTATTAATTATTACTCATGGCCATTGAGGCAACTGCAGGTGCAAAGTATTATTAATAAACACAAGAAGCCAATAAATGTAAGCTAAATAAGAAATTGAGACAAGTCAATAACTAGAAGAAAAATTCATTGATTAGTAACGATTATCAGCCACCATACAGCAAAACAAAAACAAACCAACCATGAGCAAAAAAATAGAGAAAAAATAGAAACAAGTCTAAAAAGACAGAAACACGTCCCGAACTGGGCACTTGAATGGTTATGGGGAAGCTCTGGATAGCCTAAGGATGGGAAGGTGCAGAGGAGGTTGTGGTCTTGGATTGTAGGAGAGAAATCATCTTCTTAAGAACACCCTCGTTCTTTTCTTTCTCCTTTGTTAATTCAGCTCTGAGAGCATCCCGCTCAGCTTCAACCTCAATCACACGAGACATCAAACAAAATATCTCCATATCTTTGATCTCGCTTTCCTGCACCAGAGGTCTAACTTTTCAGTTGACTGGTTGCTTCCTAGATGAACCAGGTTCATCCACAGGAACATTGACATTGTAGTCACATGTTAGTAAAGTTTCCTTCCCAAAATAGTCTTTGGCAGTAGCCATCTCAGCCTTCTTCACTGGAACCCCAAAATGTGCAAGCACTGCTATCAGAAGGAAGCCATATGGAATTGCGTGTGCTTTATTCCATTCACAACTCTATCCAAGATTTGGATAATGAAGGATTGCCAATTGATTCGCTTTCCCCTGTACAAGCATTCCATCAAGGTCAGATCCATATAATTGGCAATATGCCTTCTTTCTTGTCTGGGCAGTAGGAACTTGATGACGAACTCGAAGAATAGCTTGTGCTCTGGCTTCATTTCACTCTTGTAGACCAGCCTAGGTTCAATCTCCTTCTCATTATCACTGAATAATCTTGTGATGTTAATTGCTGAGGCCATCCCATCTAGACAAGGCCATCTTTGCCTTGTGTAGTCCTCATATCCCTCAGCTAGTATGTTCAGAATAACACCCAGTTCTTTAGCATCAAAGGAAACTTCAATTCCTTTGACCATTGATGTAACCCTGTTGTTCTTGACAATGGCATTTCCCATGAATTCTACCAACTCAACCCTTTCCATCCTGCCTTCCATGCGAAGAACCATGTCCTTCCATCCCTGCACCTCCAGAGTTTCCAGTAGATATTGCATTCCAGGCTCATCTAGATCTTTCATCAGCTTATCCTTCAGAATTGTTCTTTTTCCAAACATGGTAACTCTATCAGTCACCTCTCCTATTTCCTTCTTCTCCTCTTCACTCCAGTCTGCATCATCATCCTTTTTCTCAACAATTTTCACTTTCTTTGGCTTGGCCCTGGTCCTCTTAACCGATCTTGTGGGTGTGACAGGCATTCTAGTTGTCTTCTTTGAAGAAGTCTTAGCCTTTGTGGGTTTTGGTGTCTCAGCCACAACTGGAGCAGGCTGCTCCTCCTGTTGGACCAGGTCCAACATCTCCTCTTCAATCCCAATGGCCTCAACAGGCTCTCCAACTTTCGCTTTTACCTTTGCTTCCCTCTTCTTCTTGCTCTCTTGCATAGCCTTTTCTAATTTCTCTTCTTCATCTCTCACTGTGCTACAAGTAGCTCGTACTTTTGGAGCAGAAACACCAGCATCTTCAGAAACTTTCCTTTCCTTTGAAGGATATGGGTGAGTTGCCTTCTTGGACTTCTAAGTCCTCCTTTTCTTGGGGTTATAGGACTCCCCCAGTTTCTTCAGCCTTTCAGCCAATGTTTCCTCCCCAGATGAAACAGGTTCATCTGTGCCTTTCTTCAAGCTTGCAAGTCCTGCTGCAGCCTCCTCAACTATACTTCCCCTTAACTCTGTGACGTTTTCTCCAACAGTTTCAGGAATGGGGCCATAGATAACCAGCGTGGTACCATCCTCCCCAGATCCCCTCTCAACTTCTTTTCCCTCTCTCTCAAGAATTCTTTCTTTTCTTCCACCCCTCTGCCTACTTAGAACTTCAACATCAATAACAGACCCAACCAACACGAATCTTTTATCAGCAGAAGCAGCTTCAGAATTAATTTCAGGATTACATTACTCAGAGCTGGTTGAACCAGGTGCGTCTTCCTCATTGGCTGATTTAAAAGATTCACTGGACGAATCTGTCTTAGAACCTTTGTCCGCTTCAATAAGATCCTCCAAGAATTTTTCCCTAGTCCCAGAAGCAACAGATTTCCGGGCAAGAACTTTGACACGACGATTCTTGGGGGCAGGAGTAGGGTTTGGAGTAGGTTCAGGAATGGGTGTATCTTCAGAGGTTGATGAAATTTCTAGTGATTGAGAACTGTATACAGATGGAGAATTGGATACAGATTCAGAATTTCCTCCATCGTAATCACAATTAGGTGATGAATTAGAAGAAGAAGCAGGTGGTGGTGAAGACATGATTATGTATTGTTAGGAAGAAAAGGCGAGTAAGTAGTTTTGGTTTGTAGAATGAGTTGAACTTGGTTCGGCGGTTGCTTTATGAAGAAAAAAGTAATGATGACCCTTATATAATATGTGGCTAGGGAGATTACACCAACAGAGTATTTACTCAAGTAGGAGTCTAATCGTCGAAGGGCTGACATTGATTAGACATTTTATTTCCCCCTAAAACTAGGCTAATTAAGTGAAGATGAGACTTATTGAAACTGGTTAAATTTGGGTAAGTACGAAGTATTTGAATTTGAACCAATTATGGAAAGAATCATGCTCATGTATGATTGTAATTGAATTAATATATGGAGAAGAGTACGTACCTCGTCAGTCAGATGAATCAACATTGATGAACCAGGTTCATCCTGTTAGAAATCTTTAAATTGCCTCAATTTACAAAGATAGATAAACATCATTAGTATCTAGGGAATCATATTAATACATGGCAAAAGAGTATGGCAATAAAGACATGATGCTGAGCAATTATTAATCTAATTAAGTACCTAATTAAAATTTTCTAGCCAATAAGAATATAATTTTTTTTTCATTTTTTTTTTCAAATATTTTTTTTTCATTTTTGTTTTTCCAATTAGGTGATCTTAATCATCCCTAATTCAAGC
>ML272493.1:5928-19720 GCA_005239495.1 Nicotiana undulata | reverse complement strand
ACAATACAGAGTACTGGGAAGTGAACAACTGAGAATAAAGATAAGTCATTTCGGATAATAAGTAAGAGAACAGGAAATATAACTATGAATTGTTTACAA
Organism: Nicotiana undulata; assembly: GCA_005239495.1. Taxonomy (NCBI): domain Eukaryota; kingdom Viridiplantae; phylum Streptophyta; class Magnoliopsida; order Solanales; family Solanaceae; genus Nicotiana; species Nicotiana undulata. The sequence continues at coordinate 19,621 of ML272493.1, read as the reverse complement.
AAGGAGACTATGTTTGAGATCAGTTACTGATTGTGGCTTACATGTTCTTATACTTGATGGACTATCTCACATGATTCATTTCTCAGCATGTATTTTATTTCATTATGTACTGGAACTTAGTGAGTATGTATTTTACCTCTCGTCACTACTCTTTACGAGTTTAGACGGGATACTCACTGGGTACATATTTGTTTATATGTACTCATGCTGCACTTTCCTTCTTTTCTGCACTTGACTGTGCAGGTACTGAGGCTGGTCCGTCTGGTCGTCCGCCTGTTGATAGATACTGACCGCGGCGTCGCTCTAGACGGTGAGCTGTCTTCTTGGCGTTCCCCTGACAGCACTTCTGGAGCCTTCTAGTTTCCTTTTTGCACAGTCTTTTGTTCCAGACTGCGGCTTGTATATTTTGTATATGTATTTTCTACAGTTGTATCTATGTAGCCGCCCGCTGACACTGTGACACTAGTCCTGGCACACACTTGTTGTAGTTGTCGGGGTTGTATATGTATTGGGCCTAGCTGGGGTTCGGCTTGTTTCTACGGCCTTGCCCCATGCCGTTATTGTGTTTCGCACTTTCATTGTTATTATTGTTCGTTGGCTTGCCTGACCTCGCCGTTAGGCGCCATCACGACCTGGGCCGATTTTGGGTCGTGGCAAGCAGGTTTACCTTGACTTTCCTCGGCAATGAACCCACAAAGCTATTAACAATAGATACCTGGATCTGCATACAAAAATACGCAGAAGTGTAGTATGATCACACCACAGCGGTGCCCAGTAAGTATCAAGACTAACCTCGTTGGAGTAGTGACGAGGAATAGTCAAGACATCACTGGTCTATCAAGTAAAAAGGCATAAATATAAGAATGACCGAAACATAATATAAATCTAAAGATTTTTCGATATAATTAACTGTACGATAGAATAATACGGAAGAAAATTCACCAATTTCGATCAACGGACAACATAATAGAAATACGCAAAGAGAATGGAACAATGCAAGCCAAAATTCGGGAATCACAACCCAATAAAACGCTAGCAACTCAGCACTGCATCAATTTATTCACATGAGGCCTTAGCCAAGAAACTCAATAAAGCTTGTCAAACCTTCAAGCGAAAACCTTTAAGTCGTGAGTTTATTTTGAAAGCTTTAAAGATAAAAATCATTTCGAAATAGAGAAATTCCTTCTTTGAAACATACTTTCTATGAATGTATATTTATATTTTTATAAAGAGGAATCTTTAAAGCATAGTCCCTTAAAAATACGTGGGGTTCAAATATACTTTCCCAAATACTGCTCTTTCAAATATCATTTTTCTGCAAGACAAATACTTTTCAAATATACTTTCGAAATAGAAATCCTTCAGACATAACTTTTGCTGGAGATAATTACCTTTCAGCTATACATTTCAACACACACATACATATATATATATATATATATATATGTATGTATATCTTTCGATCCAAATTTCCTAAATGATAAAACCACCGGAACTCAGTTCGTAACTCAGAATTTGTCATGCAATGCAGTACAGGGGGAAAGCTCCCGGAATCTCGTCCGTAGTCCCAATTTAAATATGCGATGCAGTACAGGGAGAAAGCTCCCGGAATCTCATCCGTAGTCCCAATTAAAATATGCAATGGAGTACAAGGGGGAAAGCTCCCGGAATCTCGTCCGTAGTCGCAATTTAAATATGCAATGCAATACAGGGGGAAAGCTCTCGGAATCTCATATGTAGTTCCAATTTAAATATGCAATGCAGCCACCGAAGAGAACAACCAGAATGCGACAAAAACCACATACATTGCCACAACAGGCGCAAAAGCAACAAAGACAGAATGCAAGGAGCGATGAGCAAATCAATACAAAGACTTGAATCACAAGAATGGCAAAAACTCACTCATAAGATGTAGCCACTGAAAGGAATGTGAAGCACAAAGAGAACATCATAACGAGGGGAAAACAAGGCAAACATAGCAACGATTCTATATATTCAAGTTCACAACCAAAGAAACCAAATCATCCCGGCAAGGGAAATCAACTATAACCAATCTCACTTAGACAATTAGCTCCACCAAATAAACTCATCTTGAACGAATGCTCAATATATAAGCAACACCAAAGAAATATCATCAACATGGACGTTCATCAACTAAACCCAAGTGGAACTTAAGGGAGAATCATTTAAATCATCATGTACGACTCACGGACATGCTTGACACCAACATATAGATATTCCAATTACTGTTAAGAAATTTTAGGGCGAGATCATACTAGTTTTAGTCAAATAAGTAGTGTATGAAGGAAGATATAACATAACGGTAGGAAGGGCAAAGTCTTCATTGAGTCCATTAAGGCAAATAAGAAGCAAAGGAAACGCTAAACAATTAACTTCTAATTTGAGCAGGAAAAAGATGAAACTAGAATTCAAGGATTTCAGATATAACAATTCTTAATTCATACGCGGGGAATATAAGGACCTAAAATCCTAAAAGGGCAATCTATTTGCAAATAAGTCCGAGTACGCACTCGTCACCTCGCGTACGGGGGCTACAATCAACATAGAAGACTCAATCCTAAGGGGTAGTTCCCCCGCACAAGGATAGGCAAGATACTTACCTCAAAGACGACAACCGGTTACTCAAAAGTGAACTTCTCGGGCGGAAAGACCTCAGGACAGCTCAAAATCAACTAAAACAACTTCAAAATACACATAACACGTATAAGGAATGATTCCGAATAATAAAGTTTCAATCTTTACTAATTTATAAAAATCGACCCCCCCCTCGACCGCACCTCGGAACCCGATGAATTTTACAAATTACGATTATCCATTCCGATACGAGTTCACCCATACTAAATTTATCCAATTCCGATATCATTTGGTCATCCAAATCATACATTTTCATTTTAGAAGTTTTTTTTTCAAAACCCCCAATTTCCCTAACCCAAAATAGATTAAATGATAAAAACAAAGACTAATTCATGGAATATATTTAATTCTGTTAAAGAAAACTTACCCATTCGAATTGTGTGAAAAATTCTTCAAAATCGCCAAGAACCGAGCTCTAGAAGTCAAAATATGATTAAAATCGCTTAACCCTCATTTTTGAAGACTTATATTTTGCCTAGATGTTTAATGAATCGCGATCGCGGAGAAGAAGAAGAAGGCTGTCCAGGCTTAAAACATTGCGATCACGGGGAAGGTGACGCGATCGCGAAGAGGAGCAATTGTCACTGGCCACAGTACTCTATGCGAATCGTGAATGCTCGTGTGCGATCGCGTATGAGAAGTTACCTGCTGCCCAAAATGCCACACTACGCGATCGCGAAGCATGGAATGCGATCGCGTAGAAGAGTAATTCGATGCCCCCAGTGGAAACTCTATGCGAACGTGATGGTGCATATGCGTACGCGGAGAAGGAGGATGTGGACTTTCGCGATCGCGAACATGCCTATGCGATCGCGATTAATAAAAACTGGGGTGGCCAACAATACACTATGCGATCGCATAGAATAAAATACCAGATAGCAGAACAGCAGTGCAAAATAGGGGAGAATTGATCCAAAGCCCATCCGAAATACACTCGAGGCCCCCGAGACCCCGTCCAACCACACACACTAGTCATATAAATTAACACGGACTCGCTCGCGATTTCAAAACACATAAAACAACACTAAAACAACGAATCAAACCAAAAATCGAACTTATGAACTTTCAAAACTTCAAATATCAAAACTCGTATCGAAACCTATCAATTCAAGCCGGAATGATGTGAAATTTTGCAGACAAGTCCCAAATGACACAACGGACCTACAACCATTATCAGAATTCTATTCCGAGCCCGATATCAAAATCTTACCTATCGGCCAAAATCGCCGAAATTTTAACTTTCGCCAAAATACCTCAAATTACTCTACGGACTTCCAAACCAATTTCGGACACGCGCCTAAGTCCAAAATCTTCATACGAAGCTGTTGACATTAACCAAAACTCATTCCGAGGTCGTTTACACAAAAGTCAAACCTCCGGTCAACTTTCATCACTTAAGCTTCCAAAACTGAAATATTTCTTCCAATTCGACTCCGGATTATCCGGTAACTGAATCTAACCATGCACACATGTCGATATACACAATGTGAAGCTGTCCAAGACCTTACACCACCGAGCGGAGCTTAAATTCCCAAAACGACCGATCGGATCGTTACAATTATTATGCTATCAGTTACAAATAAATTATATAGCATAAAATAAATGCAATAACTAGTTATAACAAGAAAAACAAGGCAATTAGTTACATAATTAATCAACAAGTACATAATTGATTCAACATGTATAGAATTGAGGCAACATGTACACAATTAGCTCATCAGTTAAGAAATTTCATCACTTACCCAGTCATTATAAGTGTTCCAAAAGTAACAAATAAATTGATTAAATGCTCATAATAGACTAATAATTCAAGGAGAGTGATTAACCTAGGATTAGTCTTATATATAGACACACTTCACCACCATTATGATTATCTAATTTTTTTTTCGTGCAATTCTATACATTATAATTCATAGCAAATTGCTCCTAAGTTTGCCATAATTCGACTCTTCAAGCTCTGCTCGGCTCATCATCCTATCAAGGATCATCCAATAATAATTATTTCTTATTTTATTTTTACTATGTTATTTATCACTGAATATATTTTTTATTATTTATTATATTGTATTAACAAATATTTATATCATTCGGATCGAATCGGTTGCTTGTTGGCCATCACATAAAATTAATTGTTTTGACCTTGAAAATTATTGTTTTGGTTAAACAATTTAGTTCTGTTACTAGAAACTCAAGAAAATTTTATATTCATCCAAAGATACTATAAATTTTTATTAATCTTCACTTGTTTTCAGTTTAAACCATCATCATGGCCGAAATTTACCAATCAACACAGTTGAGGATAACCAAGTTAGAGATGACTTTACCAGGCAAAATAAAAATGGAAGAATATCCATGATAATGATAGGTAAGTAACGAACAAAGAAAATAAAGAATGGACATCGGTACTAGATATATTGGTAACGTAACTTTTAGTACCTGAACTGATTATAACAAATATGTGCCAAACGGTTTCGGAACAGGAGGTTCAGATACACCAGGTAATCTCGATTGGTAAAATTTAGGTTGTAACCTTAAAGAAATAAATCAAGGAACAAAACGAGCTGATAGAACACCTACCGGATTCCCAACCATCCCACGACATAACTGTTAAATAAACAAACTTCAAACAGAATAAGACATGGTAAGTCAAATTGGCACTAATAGGATGTTCGAAAATAGGCTAAAAAATCGAACGAAGGTGATTCTGAATCTAATCGAAGGAGTTAGGAGAACAACACCGGACCTTCCCAAAGCTAAGAAATATAATTTACAACTAGTATAATTCGAAGCATTAAACAAAGGAAGGCATGAAGGTTCAACAGAGGTGATTCCTAGGAGATATTAATCTGTATGCAGAAGTTTGAAAACCAGGTATGAGCAAAGAGATACATGCCGTTTTTCATAGGTTGAAAAAATTTGTGGACCTTCCCGAACAAGTAATGTATCAACTTGCTAGAATGCAAGATTCTACAGGGCCCTAAATTGAAGGAATTTTGAATGTAGATGGACAATTAGACAAATATTTTTTGACATAATCATTAAACCGAAAGAATCAAAACCCACGAGGTCAAATGCTAAAGAACTGGAATATCGTTGACTTTCCGAATAGGAAAGTTTATGTTGGTCGAGACTCGACCCCGGACATAAAGAAAAGTCGATTGAATTTTACGTGCTAACACAACTTACTTTTCTTGCCCCTATGCGAACATGAAAGGTATACCGCCGGAGGTAATGACACGTATGCTCACTATTGTCCCGCGCTATAATATCGTCAAGAAAAAGAAGAAATTAGAGTCAAATAATAAAATATGAAGCTATCAAACTTCTAAAGCTCAGATTAGTCCGTAAAGTCGAATTATCCAGACTCGCTAACTAACATCAACCCACCATTGCATTCAAAACTCCGTGGAGGAGGATGATTGTTGGTATACCAAGCTGTCTCGGAGGTCTCATCAAGAACATTCTTAGTTCAAGGAGTCAAAGGTACAAAATCTCATATCTATTATAAAATACTCTTAGATACGAAAACCATGTATTCACGTTTGAGAAGTTGGCATTAATAATAGTTGTCCTAAACCTATTGCTTTGTTTTCAATATCATCCAATTTCCCTAGTCACTATATATTCATTAGGCAATATTTTGCATAAACATAAACTATCAGAAAGGCTATCTAAATGGGTAGTCGAACCTAGTGAATATGATATTATTTATTAGCTATGCACGGGTATAAAATCACAAGTATTAGCAAATTTTATCGCTCGAACATATTATCCGAAGCTGAAAAGCAAGTACATGTTGCTTCCGAAATAATTCTTGGGGATTTGGACCTTCTACACGATTAGGTCCACAAATGTTACAATCTCGGGTTAGGGATAATGCTTACTACATCAATCGGGAAAGTAGTTAGACAATTCATAAAAGTTGATTTATTAAAAAAGCGAAGCCGAGTATGAAACATATGCTACATGACTCGAATTATCTCGGGGACTCAAACCAAAAATATTGAGTTAAAGAGTGATTCTTAACTCGTGATCAATAAAATCCAAAGAAACTATGCAGCCCAAGAAAGCTGAGCCAAATGCGTTGGTCTCAAATCTACTGCTAATATCAGTGAATCCGGATATAACTCTGGGCTCTTATTGAAAAATGTCATTTTCAAGTCAAACTATCTCGGGATCGGGTCATCCCTTATTCGGAAGATCCCCGATCTATCATCAATTAGAATGAAAACGATATAAGCTTGATTAATTTAATTTGGAATTTGTATAATAAATTCATTGATTACTTGCAGAATAAGTCTTTACCCGAAGATAAGCATGCATCTCAACAACTTCGAGTGCGCATCACCCCATACTGCCTTGTTGAAGGAGAATTATATTAGAGAATATTTAAGATCCCAAAGCTAAATACCAATGACCCAGACAAACAGAATATGTGATACGAGATATTCATAAAGGGAGTTGTGAAAATTACTCCGGCAATAAGGGTTTAGATTGAAAACTCATCAAAACTAGTATGCCTAGCTTAAATCAAAATATGACATGATCCTCGATCAGAACCTCCGTAGTTTCCATCCAGAGTAAGTTTTTTTTGATAAAAGAGCTCTAGTGTCATCCCTTTTTTGGAACCGAACCATTTGAAAGTCCATCAACATCAGAACTAGCTATCCTACAGGGAACTATTAAATTGGGGACTGCCAAATTATGATTTCAGTGTTTGAGTCCTCATGACTCACAACTCAAACACTAGGGGGAGTACCTATACTTGAAGATTAGTCAATTTGACCTGATATTTGTCGCGACCTCAATTTTCCTCCGAAAGATGTCGTGATGGCACCTAGTCTCTACGACTAGGTAAGCCTAACATTTATTAATAACTTGACGAACATAATTAAAAAAATACCAAAATAAATATGAATAAAAGCTTCCAAAAATAAATTCAACAACAATACACTCCCTAAGACCGGTGGAACAGAGTCATAAGATTTATGGAGTAAAACTAGAATATCTACTGCATTACTATCTAAAAGGAAATCAACAGTAAATAAGAATAAGGGAAGGTGACTCCGAGGCCTGCGGACGCTAAGCAGGCATAACTTGAAGTCTCCTTAAAGTATCTAACAGGTTATCTCTAACGACTGGCATGAGCTGAAGTACCTGGATCTGCAAAAAAGTATGCAGAAGCGTAGTATGAGTACACCATAATGGTACCGAGTAAGTATCAAGCCTAACCTCAGTAGAGTAGTGACGAGGCCAGTTCAATAAACCTACTAGGATACAAAATAAATAGTATGCAAAATGTAATGAGGATAAATAACGGAAAGCAAAGAAATAACTGATACGAAACAGCTAATATCATGAACTAATACCAGAATTGTAATGTAACGACCCGACCTGTTATTTTGAGTGTTATAGTCCCGTTTACCTATTTACCGCTGATTCATTTCTTAATTGTTGTTATGTGACTTTCTAGGGTAGCTGGTTTGGTTCTGGGGATGTTTCGGAATGAGTTGAGACACTTAGTTCCAAGGTTGCAAGCCTAAGTTGAAAGAGTTGACCGGATATTGACTTATGTGTAAATGACTATGGAATGTAGTAGTGGTGGTTCCAATAGCTCCGTATGTTGATTTATGACTTATGAGTGTGTTTGGATAATGATTTGGAGGTCCATAGGTGATTTTGGCTCGAAAAGGTGAAAGCTGAAAAATTGGAAGTTTAGAGAGTTGAGAAGTTTGATCGAGAGTTGACTTTATAGTTTTCGAGCTCGTATACTGGTTTTGAAAGTTAGAATAGTTCCGGTGTGTCATTTATGACTTATGTATAAATTTTGAGTTCAATCAGACTTGATTTGGTAGGTTTCGGCATCGAATGTAGAAGTTGGAATTAATTAGTTTACATTAGGCTTGAATTGGGGTGCTATTCTTATTTTTGATGTGTTTGATGTGATTTGAGGCTTCGACTAAGTTCGTATCGTATTTTAGGACTTTTTGGTATGTTTGTTTGAGGTCCTGGGGGCCTTGGCTGGATTTTGAATGGTTAACAAATCAAAAAGTTGGAATTGAAGCATTGTTGGATTTCTGCCTTCTGGTGTGATCGCACTTGCGAGGGGATTTGCCGTAAATGCCATGCCGCAGGTGCAAATGATGTGGCGCCAAAACAGAGCTGGCCTGGCCTGGGGTGTGTCGCAGGTACGAGGTGGTCTTCCGCATACGCGAGTTGTAGGTGCGAGCAAGGCTCCACAGATGCGTAGAATGAGGGAGTGAGTCGTCTTCACAGAAGCGGATAGATGGACACAGAAGCGGAAGCACAAGTGCGGACCATGTAGACTTAAGTGATTTCTGCAAGAGCGGTATTTTTATTGTAGGTACGGAGTTTTGGTCCGCAGGTGCGAAAACACTGGCAGAATATAGGTTGAAGGGTTCCGAGGTTTTAATCATTTTTGGACTTTACAAGCTCGGATTGAGGCTATTTTTGAGAGTGGTTTCGAGTAATTTCTTGAGATAATCCACTTTCGATCATTTTTATGCAATAATATTGTTGCGCATTAAAATTTTCACATAGATTATGTGTTTTTGAGGTGGAATTTTGGGACTTTTAGGCTAGGGATTGTGAATGAAATTTGGGGATCTGAATGACGATTTGGTGTCAGAATTTGGTAAATTTGGTGTGGTTGGACTCGTGGTTGAATGGGTGTTCGAGTTTTGTAACTTTTAGCGGATTTCGAGACATGAGCCCAGGGTTGACTTTTTGAGTTGACTTTTGATTAAGAACTTAGCACTTTCATATGGAATTGATTCCTATAGCTCGTGTTGACTGTATCGAATTGTTTGTGGCTATATTCGAGACATTCAGAGGCCGATAAGTGAGGCAAGGGATTATTGTAGTAGATATTTGCATGATTTGAGGTAAGTAACACATCTAAACTTGGTTTTGAGGGTATGAATCCCTGAATTACGTGTTATGTGATTGTTGTTGAGGTGACGCACATGCTGGGCAACGAGCGTGCACCATAGAATTTTGATCCGGTTGTTTTCGTGGTATTGTGTAGATATCAAACCTTGTATCCATTCATGTGATCTCTATATGTTAGAGTAATTGAGCTACCGATTCATGTTAGAAATCATGTTAGGGTATATGTTTATCCTGTTGAGACTCACTGTAGTCATTTATGCTGTTGAATTATATGCTTAGATGGAAATTTTATACTCAATCACATCCATTATTTTCATATCATAGTTCAGTCTCCGTTACTCATATTGTTGTATCCTATATCATTGTTTGGACTAGTTGGCATGAGAATTGTGATCCCGAGAGACTCGAGAGATTGATGACTGAGTTCGGGCCTGAGAGCCGTGCTGTGAGTGAGATTTATGGATCAGGTTGCACACCGCAACAAGCCTTATGAAAATATGTGGATCGGGTTGCACGCTGCAACAAGCCTTATGACAATATGTAGATTAGGTTGCATGTTGCAACAAACCTTATGGTTATATATGGATCGGGTTGCAAGACGCAACAAACCTTATGGCTATTTGTGGATCGGGTTGCACACCATAACAAATACCGTAAAGTGCTGAGTGACTGAGTGTGACGAGCGAAATTGAGGCAGTCAAATTGAGTACTCTGAGAGTATGAGTAATTCAGGTTTTCATTGTGTTGCATCACATAGAGTATTCATATTGGCATATAGATATAGAGATGCCATATTCCTCATGTCAGTCACACTTGGCATATTTTATTTGCGTTGAACTTAACTGTTAAACCTGGAAACATGTCTACATTTTCTGTATTGTTAAATTCTGTGCTTTTAGTGTATTGTTTGAGTTGATCACTCATTTTAGCCCTAAGGTTAGACTTGTTACTTATTGAGCTAGTTGTACTCACACTACACCTTGCACTTCGTGTGCAGATCTAGGTGTTTCCGGGCACGGTGGTTGCTGATCTTGGAGTTTTTGTTCGTTCAGTGAGCATTGAGGTAGCTGCTTTGACATCCACATACCTTGACTCTCCTCCCCTATTTCTTAGTTTTACTTATTTTATTCTACCTTTCTTGATGGTATGTTTTAGACTATGTTATTGTATAGATGCTCATGTACTCAGTGACACCCGAATTTTGGGAAATTTTTATTCGAGTCGCAGTTGTTTATATCGACTATTTATGAGAGTTATTAATGTTAAACTTGTTTCGTCTTATTTTTAATACAAAATGCCTAGTTTTTTGTGAATGTCGGCTTGCCTAGGGCCATCATGAAATGTCGAGTTTTGGGTTGTGACAAGTTGGTATCACGACATCACGAGTCATGAGCAGGTTTAGTAAAGTCATGCGGATTGGTACTGAGAAGCCTGAACTTATCTTCGAGAGGCTGCCAAAACCTTAGGAAAACTTCACTTTCTTGTATTCTTATCGTGCGAATGCTTATTCCAGGAACTAAACTTCTGTTATTCTATTTTGTCATAGATGGTGAGGACAAGAGCTACCGAACCGGGCGGACGGCCACCAGTACCACCAGCTAGGTCCACGAGAGGCTGAGGCCGAGGCCGAGGTGCAACTCGTACATCTGCTAGAGCAGCAGCTGTAGACCCACTAGTTGCTCCAGTTCAAGAGCATATTCAAAACGTAGTTGAGACGGTAGGGACAACTCAGTCACTAGATGTGCCCATTGTGATTCCAGCCTTCAGGAGGCTCTTGCCTAGATATTGGCTGTTTGCACTCGCCTTACTCAGGAGGTTTCAATTCCGGACACAACATCCACTTCTCAGGCCGGGGGAGGTACTCAGACTCACCACCACCCATACTCCAGAGAAGGTGGTGCAGGTACTTCAGGCATCGAGAGTACTACCAGCCTAGCTGGTTGTAGTTACTTAGGCCCTGGTGGATCCCGTTATGAGTGATGAGAAGTAGAAGAGTTTAGAGAGGTTTTAGAGGCTCAAGCCTCCAACATTCAGTAGGTATTGGCACACCTACTTTTTCACTACCCGAGAATTAATGAAGGGTAGTAAGGGAGTTTTTCCACTTAAAGTGACATTATTCGATTTGGAATTTATTTATTATTTCAGAGTCGCCACCCGGATTTTTGACGATGCTCTGGGACACCGTTTTGTTTTGAAAATTCCAAACTGAGGAAAATTTGACTCTGTTTTGATTTGTCTGCGACCAGAAATCCGAGTAAGGAATTCTGTTAACCCGGGAGAAGGTGTTAGGCATTCCCGAGTTCCGTGGTTCTAGCACGGTCGCTTAACTATTATTATTTGGCCTAAATTGTCTTATTGATTTATGTGTTTTAGCCTATTGTGTGCTTAGACTTTTTTATTCTTAACCGCTTTTGACATTTATGGATTTATCTTGAAAAAAAAGTCACGAAGACGTGCACTTGTCTGCTTTTGAACATATTACAATTACGTCAGATAAAATGCACCCGTAATTGCAACACGTGATTTTATTATGATTCAAAGTTGAAGACAGGGACATGAGTTGTCGCACCCGAGTGTAGATTACGTAGTCAAGATTATGGTCAGGACAATTTTATAATGCCTATTTGAGGCGATGTTCGATTATTCCTTATATTTCTATTTGAAGGATCATTTTGTTTTAAAAAAAAAAAAATCAATTAGGATATTTATGGATTTATCTTGGACAAGTTACGATGGCGTACACTTGTTGTTTTTGAGCACATGGCAAACACGTCACATGAAATGCACCCGTGGTTGCTATATGCGTTTTATTAGTTGTTTAGGATTGAAGGTCGGGGACATGAGTTGCCACTCCCGAGTGTAGTTTATGGTAATTTTGAGGTAACGATCGATTTTTATCAAATTTCAAACTAAAGGTATCATCTTACATAGAATATCATCTAAAAATGGTGTACATTAGTCTAAAGACAGCGTCTTATGGGCTATGGCCTCATTTAGCCCTGTTTTATCACATCAGGCCATCTTAAGTCAACTCCATTGTAATAGGACTACTAGTTCTAAAAATATTTTTTGTTTTTAGCCAACGATGGCAAATGTGGGAATCAGAACATCCCTCGTTTATTTAGATATACACGCCCATAAAATTCAGATATCTAGATACGTTACTTGTTAATTCTGAAACGAATTGGCAAGGTAAAATCATGCTACTTTTCAGAACTCTATGATTTATAACAAAGATCAAACCATAGGCAGTTTTATTAATTTTGAAACAGTAATTCTTACCAATTTTAAACAGCCTAATCTCATGTTTCTAAAGGATTAAAGTTTACATGTAGGTATACATTGATTTTTGCAGATTTATGAGACACAAAGTAAACTGAAGATAATCTTTTGATTCTATTCATGCTGAAACTCTACTGAATTTGAAGTAACGATTTTTCCAAAATCCAACGGGGTGTCTTTACAGATTTCACATACGTTCTTTTGTCTAATATCATTTTCAGAATAGATAAAACGTAAATTCAAAATTTCAGGAACACGAATAAAAACTGAAATTAAACGTACAGTCCAGTCTTAGATTACATAGTTTTGGAAATAAATGCTGGCGAATTACAGCTTGACTGCTAATGTCAAGATACATTTTCTAGAGGAAAGAAAAAATTAAAAAAAATGAAGATCCTAACTAAGTTATCCGACTTGAGTTCCTTTGAAGCCGTGCATTTGAGCCTGCCTTTACAATCTGTAAAACACCCTAATTAATTGGGTGTTATGCAACTACCAGAACCAAACTGACCATGAAGAGGTCAATTTTAATCTTGATGATGCCTATGTTAAGCTAAACTAGAAAAATCAGAATTGTTTATGCATTCTTTTGGGGTAAACTTGACCATGAACGAGTTAGGTTTTAGTTCCATAATGCCATATGCTAACCTAGGTCTAAAGCTATATGGAGACTTGTTTATTGAGTCTCTTTAATGAAAATAAGAGCATCTTTTAACATTAATCTAAAGTTATAAATCCAACGCTTTACTAGTTGGATAGTATTGAGGATATGCCTTTGAGCATTGTCAAGAAATGAATCTAACCATGGGGGGGTTGGATTCAGTCCTTTAATTGTGCTCCTAGA
>MDKH01178048.1:0-53881 GCA_005239495.1 Nicotiana undulata | reverse complement strand
GCTGGCGTTCGCTGTCCCGTCCCTCCTTTCCTTATTTTCCCTCATGTATTAGAAATTGGAAACCTAAGACTTCACTATTATTTCTCAGTTATATTTATGTTAGTAGATCATGATTGCGTGACTCCAGATCCTAGATTGATTGTTGGAGCCTATTTTCTTCTATTAGACTGTTTTAAATGATTAAAATTTCCGTATTTCTATGAGTTGAGCCAATAATGAGTAATTTCTCCAGTAAATGAATTGAGTATTGTTGTAGCGGTTGGCTCGCCTGGTTCCACGACAGGCGCCATCACAACCCGGAAACGGGTCATGACAAGACCCCAGCCTAACACTACGCGTTCGCACCCCTGGGGACGCGTTCGCGTAGAAGCACTGTCCAGTGCTCCGTGTTCGCGTCTCCCTCTACGCGTTCGCGTAGAGTAAAATTCCAGGCCACAATAATTACCCTTCGCGTTTGTGAGCCCTTGGCCGCGTTCGCAAAGGGTATTACACCAGACACCAGCAAATCATCAAAAACACCAGATTTTTCCACTTTGCACACTCCGATAGCTACCCGAAACTCACCCAAGCCCTCGGGACCCAAAACCAAAAACACACACAACTCCCATATCATCATACAGACTTATTCAAGTAATTAAACCACCAAAAAAACATAAAAACAATGAATTAAACTCCAAAATCTATAGAATTTTCTCAAACTTCATAAACTTCTAAATTTCCCATTTTTTATCAGAAACACGTCATTTCAAGTCCGTTTTACGCCAAATTTCACAGATAAGACAAATAACGTATAATAAACCTGTTCCGAGCTCCGTAACCATAATACGGGCCCGGTAACACGGTTTTCACATAATTATTCATGTTCAAATTCCTTTATTATTTTCAGAAAACAATTTTCTTTAAAAATTTATTTCTCGGACTTGAGACCTCGGAATTCGATTCCGGGCATACGCCCAAGTCCCATATTTTTCTACGGACCCTCTGAGACTGTCACATCACGGGTCCGGGTCCGTTTACCAAAAATGTTGACCTTAGTCAACTTTATTCATTTAATTATCATAAATTCCATTTTTCATCAAATTTCAACATAAAGACTTCCCGACTACACGCTCGGGCTGCGCACACATATTGAGGTGAGATTAATGGAGGCTTTCGAGGCCTCAGAACACAAATTTAACTAGAATTACTTAGGATGACCTTTTGGGTCATCACAGAGAAACTGCTCGCTGAGCAAAAGTCCGCCAATGCTCGGATAGATCTCGTTCTCAATACTCTTGCTGCCTCTTCCAAGCCTTCTTTCTCTAGTGTCTCCTAGGCTAATCCTTCAGTGACCAGATTCCAGTTTATCTCTCTTGACAATATTTTGATGATGGTGTGATGGTTTTTTTTGTCTTTTTTTTTGGTTTGTGCATGGAAATCACTAGTATTGCTCCCGTGTAAACAGTCCAAATCTGTTTTTTCTATAAAGGCAAATGCTTATGTTTTTCATTGTTTAATGAAAACTCTCCTTCTTTTGCTATAAATGCTTATGTTTTTCTGCTTCTCTTTTCTATCATGTTTGTGTGCACACAAGTGGCATGAGTTAACTTTGCTAGACTGTTTTATGCTATTTGCTTGTTTATGTATTTTTAATGATGCCAAAAGGGGGAAGATAAATTGAAGGAGTTAAAAGAAGCAGGGGACTGATTAAAGGGGAAGCACAAAGTCATGGGGAACTTGTGAAGTTCTTGTTACTTTATGTGGTTTTTACTGCTCTAGATATGATTGTCAATTCTTAAGTTTGTCATCATCAAAAAGAGAAAATTGATGGGTTTACAATACCTTAGCTTTATGTTTTGACGACCTAACAAACTTACTATTAAAGAACCAGATAAGGAACCTGATACACACTTGGTACACAACTCAAACATTGGACTCAAGCTAATGAGAGTTGCTATGACTTCAGGAGATTAAGAATCAACTCAGGAACCTGATTCCCCTGGCCGCAGTACAAAGTCAACTCTCCACAGCTGGAAAGTGACTGCCTACACTGTACACGCAAATAGTACTGCACAGTGCAGCAGTCACTTCCATTGGAAAGGACCTTGTACCAACCAAGTGATTACACCATTCAAGTGATGTCATTCAAGTTGTATTAACATTAACATTACAACAAAACATCACTTGAACACTTGAGAATTCATCCAAGCAAGGCAACCATATGATAATCAAGCATTTAATTCTCAAGTGCAATCAAGAACAAAGTAAAACACTACTACGACCAGTTCCTACAACAAGTCTCGTGTATGTCCTTAGTTGAGTTGTAACTTTGTAATTGTTCTTCATTGTGAATTCCTACTTTGCTTACCTAGAAGCATTAATTAGGAATCCTTTGTAAACCATAAACCTTTAGTGTTTGTGTCGTGACTAGAGTTAGTCATGAATTGAAGTCTTTGTAATAGATGTATTGCAAAATGGCTTGTCATAGGTGTATTAAAAGTTAATGAGGGATTACGAGTTTAATTCCTAGGTTGCATAGGTTGTAATCTAAATATTTCTCATAGTGAAGTTGAAATCCTACTAGCGTAGGTCGTGATTTTTTTATCCCCTTGAACAGGGATTTTTCCACGTAAAATCCCTTGTGTCATTTACTTACTGTTGCATTAGCTTATTCTGTGGAAACTGTTCTAGGACATGGTCTCAGTACAGTTTGGTGGATATATTTTATCACTTATTGACTTTATTGCCAAGCAAGATTGAAGTTTAAAATGCATTTCTTTTGTTATCCTACTGTATCTCCATTGTGAAATTTGAATTTGTTATGTTAGCTCTAAAGACAATTTATTTTTGGTTTGTGATTGCATTTTTGAATTTTTACCACATAAAAAGGTTATGCATAATGTTGTTGATAAACAATTCATTAGAGAAGAAAATGAGATAATGTGGCTACAGGTTATGTACACATAATGTTTGCCTTGGCATTACTGTACACTTTGTTTTTGCCTTGCTCCTTAATTCTTTTTGCAGTACTAAAAGAAGTTTAGATTACTTTTATATACTCCATAGTTATGTAGTTAGTGCTTATATTCCTTGTTGAGTTTTACATTGATGATTAAAAGATTAACTTTTGCCTTTGAATAGTGCTTTCTCAACGATGCTCTTTCTCAATGATTTGCTCAAGATTCGTGGTCATAAATGGTTCTAGAGGCTAGAATGGTCTCTTCTTGAGGTTTTCTTGTGCATAGAATTTAATTTCACCGCTTTTGATTATTAACTTTCTCTGAATTATTATTGTTCTTTAGCTGATTCAGTGATTTTTCTAAAAAGAAAATGTTGTTCAAGAAGGAAGCACAATGAGATACCAATAGGATGAGAAGGTGCTAATCATAAATATGTAGCGCTTTATGCCCGGCACTACAAAATAATAAGAGATTTATTTCTTAGATTTTCAAGATATGTAGTTGTGGACCTTTAGGGGTAAGCATTTATAGGGATAAAAGAGTGGCATTGTATCCGACTTTTTCATACATTACTTGACCTTTTTCTTTTATTTATTCCCTGAATAATTTATGTCAAATCAAATTCATTGACTGTATCTCTTTATTTGATTAGTGACGTACACTTGTACTCATTAATTTTTCAGACACAAACAACATTTAAATGGGATGTTTAATAGGAGTTATAGGCTCGCCCCCCCATTTTGGTGCTTCTTTTGTGTTCTACACCTGCATTATGACTTGTCGGGTTGGTTAGTTCCGGTCCGAAATGATTTCAGGAGTAAATTGAGACACTTAATCTCTTAATTGGAAGCTTAAGTTGGAAAAATCGACTGAATATTGACTCATGTGTAAACGACCTCCAATTTGAATTTTGACGGTTCCGTTAAATCCTTTAGATGATTTTGGACTTAGAGACACATCTGAAAGGTGATTTGGAGGTCTTTTAGTACTATTTAAGTAATTTAGCTTTTTCGATTAGGGCTTCCCTTTTTATAAACAACTCAGCAAAATTATATATTTATGTGTCAATTATATCTTATCAACAAATAAGGAACATATATTGGTTTCCCATCATTTCTTCTATTATATTATAGAATATCCATCTTCTAATTAAGAAGAAGAAATTACCTATTTTTCCATGGCGTCATATTTTACCAATGAAGTCTTATCCTATGTATATCCATTCAACAATAATGGCACAATATTCAGATCTCAACATACCGACTTTATACCTTTAAAAGACTAAACTATCCCTTCAAACATATTAATGTATTTTTTAAGAAACATACAACTTTGTCTAATATTCAAAACTTTGAATTCAACCAAATTTATCCAAAATTTTAAATGGATGATTTAATTTCAAACAGAAGAACATTAAATGCATAGGTTACAGTTCTTACGGCTGCAACATTTAATTGTGATTGTAGAGAATTTCGTTTTAATTTTTATTGTTTTTACAGTGAATTTCTGATTAACCGTGCTTTTATAAGTCATTCTACAGTATGCATATCTCTACTCTGACTATATGACCAGTGGCAGGTTAACATTAAAAAGATTTAGTGCATCCACAACCTTCAAATCGTAGCTTGTCCCCGAATGGAGGTGTTGCGATCAAACACACTCACGCAAGTATACGTGATCGTCAAGTAATAGAGTAGTGAGTAGAGTATCGTCCCACGAAGACTTATGATTAACGTTTGACGGACTCAAGCTCAATTAACTTATCAATTCAAGAGATTTATCACAAAATATATATTTAACTAAGTTACTACCTAAAGTACCAAGTGATGAATTAATTAGAAAATCAACCAAAACAAATAGAAATTTCGAATAACAATTAGTAGGAGAGGATACTCCAGCGTCACGGGTTAGCTATCAATCGTGTTTTGGCTTAAAATGACTAATTGATTTATCTGGATTGTTGATTGACAGGGTTGATATAACTCGTAAGAATATGTCGAGTCCTTACTCGCCTATCCAAGTTAACTTAATGCCTATATGTCTATGGAATTAAGATTAACAAGAATGCATTTATAATTCATGTATTTCAACCAAGCAAGGCAAATTGATATATGTCTATCCTAATTGCGAAGTTGTTTCCTGATGCTTGGGTTCAAGAACCTACTCTATTTAATTCTATATGCAATCTAGATTTCCCACGTTCGAGTTCAACTCTAGATTCGTAAATAGTATTTCACTGTTAGCTATTCAGCAAAATAATTAAGAACAGAATTAAATAAACCATCCAATATGATAAAATCAACTTTGTCGAATTAAACTTCAAATATAACATTCATGTTTCACCCATGATCTTAGAATAATAGAGTTCTTAGCCGCTCATGTTCATACAATCGTCAAAAATAAAGTTTTCAAACATAAAATCAATGAGTACTAGAAAAGAGATGGAAGAATAAATCATATCCATGCTCCCGAGTATTTTGCTCTTTTGTTCCCCTCTCAAAATCACGTTCCCCCTCTCCAAAATAGGTTTAGGGTGCTTTTATATGAGTTGGGGGCGTCTTGGAGTCAAATTACCCGAGTCCTAGTCGGAATAGGGCAATTTCACGTTTTGAGCGTCCAGGGCAGCGTGGGGCGCTGGCCCTGACGCTATAAAAGTTTGCATTCTGGAAACTGCGCCACAGCCAGCGCCCCATGCTGGATGTGGTCCTCAAAATTCAACTTTTGTCTTTTTGCTCCAATTTCACTCCAATTCGCGTCATTTCGTCCCAAATTGCATCCAAATGAGTCCTACACATAGAAATGCCATTATTTAGCACAAATCATCATATTAAACATCTTAAATCTACGAGCATGAATAAAATGTGAGGTGATTTATACTAAAATATGCATACATTAAGCAGATTATCAACACCCCACACTTAGACTCTTGCCCGTCCTCGAGCAATGGGACTATATTAACACCCCCAAAATGTGATTAGTAATATGAAAGAGGAATTTACAATTAATTCAATCAAACACCCTACCTTTTGACTATAATCGATATTGGCAATTAAGCATGAACACACAATTTTCACATTCTTCCCGCTTTTGAATAGCCCAAGTATACTCAATTTTATTTAAGCAACCTCTCCACAACCACCTTACCTCAAAAGAAAAATCGTTACCACTAAGCGTTCTCAAATCACACACTCACCCAACACACGAAAGTATACAACATCACCAATCCGTCATGAGATCAACTGCCCTCACCACAAGCAAAAGAGTGAATATCAAAGTAGTCCACACATTCACATATGTCCTTGAACATAAATTAAGGACATTACACAATCGAACAAAATTCACTCACTCTCACAAAGAATTCATGTGCATCTCGTGGTCGTCCCATAAGCTTGCCCGTAGTGTACATCTCTACAAATCTAAGCTAGCCAAATCTAGGATCAATTAGGACTTTAAGGTTTTAATGTAGGCTAAGGGACGGGTATGATTTATTTACGAATAGTGACTAACCCTCCAAATCACTTTAATACACTACACTCACAATTCAAGCGCAATTTTTTCTCAATCCATTCACTTGTCATACATCATAACTAACATAGCCCGCTTCTCCATTAAGCACCTCTATGGTTTCACTAGCCCGAGTGAGAATGATTAGGAGATGTGTGTCTTTCTACATTATTTGAACTTTTATTTGCTTTTTTTGCAACATTTTTTTTCAGACATTTTTTTTTCATTTATTTTTCTTCACACACTCCATAATTTGAAGTTCATAAGCTATTGAACTTTATTCAAAATTTTAGTGCACTTTAAGGGCCCTTCAATGGTTCCACTCAAAAGTTACTTCCCAGTTTCTTACCTTACTTCTTTTAGCCACTAAGTTCCTTAGGAGGTAAAGGTTCAACAATCTCGAATTAATAACAAACTAGGAGTACTTCTTGTGATGTGGGTGCCAAGGAAACGGTCTATAGGCTCAAAGGGGCTAGCAACGGGAAAATTTTATTTGTCAGTGACAAGCACCTTTATGGTCAAGCAAGAAACGCCTACATCATCTCTTAGACTAGCACAACTTAATGATTTTGCGTTGATTAACACACAAGGCAAGTTCTAGACTACACAGAATAGCACAGAATATCAACAATCCTTACACACACATGGCACTTGACTCACTCTGTAACGGCCCAGTAGGTCATTTTGAGAGTTAGCGCCCCGATCCACTAACTGCTTCTCCCATGTCTGTTTATGTTATTGAAACTTGTCCGAGCGTTGAGTGGTGAAATTCGGAGTGATTTTGGACACATAGTCCTCTAAGGTGAGCTTCAGCTTTAGAAATCGGACCGTAGCAAGAACTGTGTGAAGACGGATCCGGAACGGAATTCCGTTGACTCCGTTATCTTCGTTGGGTGATTTTGGGGTTAGGAGCGTGTTCGGAATGTGTTTTCGAGGTCGGTTGTAGATTTAGGCTTGAATTGGCGAAATTTAGAATTTCGGCGATTTTGGTCGATAGGTGAAATCTTGATATCCGACTCGGAATGGAATTCCGAAAGCGACAGCAGGTCCGTAATGACATTTTTGACTTGTGTGCAAAATTTGAGGTCATTCGGATAAGTTTAGACATGTTTCGGCATCATATGTAAATTCTAGAAAATTCCTAAGTTCTTAGGCTTAAATTTATGCATATTTGATGATTTTGATGTTATGAGATGTGTTTTTAAGGCTCAACCAAGTTTGAATGAGGTATTAGGGTCATTTGGTGGTTTTGGTTGAGGTCCCGGGGGCCTCGGGTGTGTTTCGGGTGTTCAAACGAACACTTTTGGCCAAAAGGCCTTAGCTGGTTTTGCTGGTTTTTCTACAACAAAGTTTTCTTCTCTGCGATCGCAAGAGATCACTCGCGATCGCATAGAGTAATTAGGGGAGGCACGTGAGTTGTTCTTCGCAATAGAAGAAGGCTATTCGCGATCGCAATGCTTTGGGAAGATGGCCTCCGCGATCGCATGTCTCAGGACGTGATCGCATAGTGGATTTTGGTCTGAGGAATGGGGGCAACGTTTGTTCTTCGCGATCGCGTATCCCCTTACGTGATCGCATATCTTGGGGGCCAAGAGGTCCGCGATTGCATACCTATTAACGCGATCGCAGTGAAGAATTTTGGGCGCGTGTCAGAATGTTCTCCGCGATCGCGTCTGGGCTTCCGCGATCGCGTAGAGAAAATGCTTGGGCAGTGTTTAAAAACCCAAAACCGAGGGTTTATGTTATTTTCACCATTTTCGATTTTGGAAGCTCGGGAGAGGCGATTTTCGAAGGTATTTTCACCTGGGTGATTTGGGTAAGTGATTTCTAACCTACATAGATCAAATTCTATGATTCCAACCTTAAATTTCAAAATTGTAGGTAGAAAATGGAAAAAAAATGGGAAGAACTTCATATACCGAATTGTTGAGTTTTGATTGGGTGTTTGACCTCCGATTTGAGAGATTCCTATATGATTAGACTCGTGAGTGAATGGGGGTTCGGAAAATGTAATTTTTACCCGATACCGAGACATGGGCCCGGGGGACTTTTTTGGCGAATTTCCTAATTTCGCGTATTAGATTCGAGTTAATTAGCTTATTTGTTTCCGTAAAGTGTTATTTACATCATGCAATCAAATTTATTAGATTTGGGCCACCCGAAGTCGGATACTCGTGGCAAGAACGTGGTACTGAGTTGATTTGCGTAGTAGAGGTAAGTGGCTTGCCTAACTCTGTGTTGGGGACTTCCCCTTAGGTCCTTCATACATGCTTGTTATGTGGACGCCGTGTACGTGAGGTGACGAGTGCGTACACGGGTCATTGTTGCTAAAGCAATTCCACTTTTCCTTCCATGACATAACTCATTTTCATTCCTATATTACTGTTTTATGTCACAACTGAGTAGTTAGCGTGGGAATAAGCATGCCTACATGTCCTTACTTGAATTCCTCTTATTTTCTACTAATTGCATGATGCTTAGGTAGTTTACCTTATTCTTGCCTGTGGTTTTCTTGAATTGTTTAATTAAACCGTATTTGATAGACTTTTGCATTGCATATTTAAATTGGGACTACAGACCGAGATCCGGGAGCTTTTCCCCTGTACTGCATTGCATATTTAAATTGGGACTACGGACTGAGATCCGGGAGATTTCCCCCTGTACTGCATAGCATATTTAAATTGGGACTACGGACCGAGATCCGGGAGCTTTCCCCCTATACTGCATTGCATATTTGCTATTGAGATATATGTTGTGCTGAGCCGAGGGCTCTTCTTTATTATTTCCTTCAGTTCTCCTTTTAAATCCTGCTTTCATTTCTTATTTATATTTCACTGTTTAGACTTATAACAGACCTGTTTTTAAAACTCGGTAGAGCCTTAACCTGACCTCGTCACTACTTGACTGGGATTAGGCTTGGCACTTACTGAGTACTGAATGTGGAGTACTCACGCTCTTTCCTGCGCATGTTTTCCCCATGTGCAGATCCAGGTGCTAGCACACAGTATCGTGGTTAGGCGTATCATAACAGCTGGTTAGGAGACCGCGAGGTAATTCAGCCGTGTCTGCAGGATCTCATGTGTCCCCTTCCACTCCAGTATAGATTTAGGAGACACATATAGGTACATTTTTCCTTATTCCTTTGTTTAGAGCTACAGTAGTACAGAGTTTGTAATTTGTGATATTCCGGGTTTTGGGAAAGTAAAAGTTGTACATGCAAAGCGGCTAAGTTTTATAGTATTGCTTCTTTTTTACCGTTCTATTATTGTTTTGTCTTATTTTCCGAAAATTTTAGGCTTACCTAGTCGTAGAGACTAGGTGCCATCACAAGACCGTTCGGAGGGTAAATCGGGTCGTGACACACTCAAGACGGTTCTGTGCGATTCTCAAGTCAAGCAAGCATAGCAAGTTGAGAATTTTAAAGCAACAATGCACTAGGTAGCATACAAGTCAATCAACTGAGAAAAAGGCGTCAAAACGTAGGCTACTTAATTTACTTGGGCATTACAATTCAAATCGTATATGCAGGAAGACAGAGCGCATTTCATAACTTAACTTGCCAACACCAACCATGTCAATAGGTATCTCAGAGCACCTTAATTTTCTTCCTTAACCTACTCCTAAGAAAAAAATAAAAATAAAAACTAACTAGAATACCCGGTTCGAGCTACACCCTTGGAAAAGAACCGGTGTCGAAAGAAAAACCAAGGGATACTACCAAACTACCTAAAAATATAAAATAAAATCATTTTGGTATTTTTAATCGGACTTTAATCCCTCGAGAAAATTGTCCAACAGATCCATCGTCGGGAAAAGTCCAAACTTTTCAATTATTTTTTTCATTTTTGTAAATTATAAAATTAATCACCTAAAATACTGCACTATTATAAAATAAAAAAAATACGAAACTAAAAAAAAACTAAGAAATTAATATACTAATATAATACTACTAATGATCTAAAAGAATTTCTCCCACCCCACACTTAAAAGAGTGCAGTGTCTCCAATGCATAAATAAAGCAAAAAAATAACGAGTGTGGATTATAAACTCCCTGAAAGGCCAAAGGCCGAAGCACGAGCAGCTCAAGGGCTACTCAGACTTCTTCCAAGGATGATCCTTTGTGCGGACACCCACACTTATTTCCAACCATCTAGCTCGTTTTTGTACTCTTCCAATGGCTTTGTTTCCTATGCTCATAATCCTACAAAACAAAAATAAATATTACAAAGTAATAAAAATAAAACAAATAAAATAAATAAACAAAAAGGAAAGAAAACAGTAAAGTTGGGTTGCCTCCCAACAAGCGCCTGATTTAAAGTCGCGGCACGACTTGAACTACTTTTTGCCTCCACCTCGAACTTATGAATTGAGCCCCTAATTTGGCATCAAGTCTGCGGCTATGCTCCAGTGGTGGGGCTATAATGATAACCAGACCAAGCAATAAAATTTTCACTCTATTCTTCTCGGCCTTTATACGAGGATTGTATTTTTTTTTTCTCTTTAGCACGACAAATCTAAGAATGTAAGCATCATGTTCCTCCACCATTGACTCCTCCAAAGGCTCAGATGACTCGATTTTCCATCTCATCATCCAAACACAATGTAAAAAAATATGTAGAATGAGGACCAACACGCCCCAACTTTGGAATTGTATTACTATTTATAGCCTCATATTTACATGCACTAGAGTCTTCAAATATAACATTATCTACTCCCTCATATGACTCTAGAACACTCTTCCTAACATTGACATCCTCAAGAAAAATATGGTCTAATGATTGGTATTCTCGTTTTAGCTCCTCAAGTCTAGAAGATTTTTTTCAACTTCACACAACTCGTCATTAAATTGTTGGGCATTACACACATCAACCTTTGCACTCAAATTTGCATCTAAGTGACACACAACTAAGCCAAACCTGTCAATTTCTTGAGCAAGTTCAACTCTCTCCTTAGACCAGTCATTCACCAATTTCGTTAGAAGATAACGTCGTTCCTCGTATTCCCTTAATCGTGAATATTCTTCCCAATACCAACCCTTACTCCCATATTCAAATTCAGACCTCCCAGAGTTTAGGTTCATGACAAGCCCAAAAAGACGAGGCATAAAAGTCTTCCATCAACCAAGCGTCTTCATCAATAACCTTACCTCCGGATATTTCATCCCCATATGTCATGTTGAGAGAACTAGAAACACACTAAGAGAGAGATAAAAATTGTTATAAAATAAAAATATTTACAAAAAAGAGAAGAAAAAAATCATAACTTGTAAAGATAAAATTAAAAGTCTAATATAGAAAAATAATTAATTTCTAAGTCCCCGGCAACGGCGCCAAAATATTATTGCGACCAAACACACTCACGCAAGTATACGTGGTCTTCAAGTAATAGAGTAGTGAGTAGAGTGTCGTCCCACAGAGACTTATGATTAACTTTTGACGGACTCAAGCTCACTTAACTTATCAATTCAAGAGATTTATCACAAAATATATAATTACCTAAGTTACTACCTAAAAATACCAAGTGATGAATTAACTAGAAAATCAACCAAAACAAATATAAATTTCGAATAACAATTAGTAGGAGAGGATATTCCAGCGTCACGGGTTAGCTAACAATCGTGTCTTGGCTTAAAATGACTAATTGATTTATCTGGATTTTTGATTGACAGGGTTGATATAACTTGTAAGAATATGTCGAGTCCTTACTCGCCTATCCAAGTTAACTTAATGCCCATATGTCTATGGAATTAATATTAAAAAGAATGCATTTATAATTTCTGTATTTCAACCAAGCAAGGCAAATAGGTATATGTCTATCCTAATTAAGAATCTGTTCCGCGATGCCCGGGTTCAAGAACCTGCTCTATTTAATTCTATATGCAATCTAGAATTCTCACTTTCGAGTTCAACTCTAGATTCGTAGATAGTATTTCACTGTTAGCTGCTCAGCAAAATAATTAAGAAAAGAATTAAATAAACAACCCAATATGACAAAATCAACTTCGTCGAATTAAACTTCAAATATAACATTCATGTTTAACCCATGACCCTAGAATAATAGGGTTCTTAGCCACTCATGTTCATACAATCGTCAAAAATAAAGTTTTCAAACATAAAATCAATGAGTACTAGAAAAGAGATGGAAGAATTGATCAAATCCGTGCTCCCGAGTGTTTTGCTCTTTTGTTCCCCTCTCAAAATCACGTTCCCCCTCTCCAAAATAGGTTTAGGGTGCTTTTATATGAGTTGGGGCGTCTTGGAGTCAAAATACCCGAGTCCTAGTCGGAATAGGGCAATTTCACATTTTGAGCATCCAGGGCAGCGTGGGGCGCTAGACCTGGCACTCAAAAATTTTGCATTATGGAAATTGCGCCACAGCCAGCGCCCCATTCTGGTTGTGGCCCTCAAAATTCAACTTTTGCCTTTTTTGCTCTGATTTCACTCCAATTTGCCATATTTCGTCCCAAATTGCATCCAAATGATTCCTACACATATAAATACCATTATTTAGCACAAATC
Organism: Nicotiana undulata; assembly: GCA_005239495.1. NCBI lineage: Eukaryota > Viridiplantae > Streptophyta > Magnoliopsida > Solanales > Solanaceae > Nicotiana > Nicotiana undulata. Next base: position 40,920 of record MDKH01178048.1, on the reverse strand, counting down.
ATCATATTAAACATCTTAAATCAACGAGACATGAGCAAAATGTGAGGCGATTTACACTAAAATATGCATACATTAAGTCGATTATCAACACCCCACACTTAGACTCTTGCTCGTCCTCGAGCAATGGAACTATATTAACACCCCCAAATTGTGATTAGCAATATGATAGAGGACTTTACAATTAATCCAATCAAACACCATATCTTTTGACTATAGTCGATATTGGCAATTAAGCATGAACACACAATTTTCACATTCTTCCCGCTTTTAACTAGCCCAAGTATACTCAATTTTATTCTAGCAACTCATGCAACCCCTCCGCAACAACCTTACCTCATAAGACAACTCGTTACCACTAAGCATTCTCAAATCACACACTCACCCAACACACGAAAGTGTACAACATCACCAATCCGTCATGAGATCAAGTGCCCTCACCACAAGCAAAAGAGTGAATATCAAAGTAGTCCACACATTCACATATGTCATTGAACATAAATTAATGACATCACACAATTGAACAAAATTCACTCACTCTCACAAAGAATTCATGTGCATCCCGTGGCCGTACCATAAGCTTGCTCGTAGTGTACATCTCTCTCTACAAATCCAAGGCATTAGTGAAATGCCAAGGCGACACATGAAATCCTCGATAGTAAGCTATCGTGATGGGCTCTCCCCTTTAAAAATTTGAGTTAATATCGAGTGAGTTGATGACTCACATATCAGCTATTAAACTGATAAGAACAGATATTGTTGAGCAAAATGGGCCTCCATTTTGGACTTCTTCAGACCAGGCCCAACGGCCCACATAATAATACACATACATAGAAATATATTCATAGATTCTTTAGCCATTCTTATCTTTGTAATATAGCCATCCTATAACACTAGTATATATACTTGTATTTTTAGAATAAGTGGTTATGAGATTCATAATAAAATGGAGAGTCTTCTCTGATAATCCTTTTCTTCTCCTTTTTCTCTTTACTGTACAGCTAGGGTTTCCTCTATTGAAAACCATATCAAGAGTTCACTTTGAGCTTGTAACATGGTATCAGAGCGGGTAAACAAACTCCGTTCGTTATCCTTTTTTTTTCGATTTTACCCTCATCGTTAGATTTTGTGGTTTTCGACAAGTTCGAAGAAACCCTAACTTCCGAAGAAGGTTCATTATCTGGTGGAATTTCAAAATTTCTAATCTCATCTATGGTGAAATCGGAGTTGTGATTATCTTCTACTGGTCATCTTCTTAACTCGTAAAGAGGTTTGCTACTGATTTTAGTCTGTTGAAACAAAACCGGTATTATCTTCCTCAAACTTTAAATGTTTTGTAATTTTTCATCAATCTTTACCTTGTAGATTTTTGTTGCTGTGATTGTGGTGTCAAAATTGAGTTTTGGCTATGGCTACTGACAATGTTAACTCTTCAGAGTGTTTTTTAACTTCACCTTAGATTTTTCACATCCTTTCTATGTACGCCCTTCTGATAGTCCCGGTACTAATTTAATCTCCCCACCTTTTGATGGTACTGGTTTTGTGCTTTGGAGTAAGAGCATGCTTGTGTCTCTTTTTGCCAAAAACAAATTAGAGCTAATTAATGAACGTCATGATAAACCTGCTGAGGATTCTCCTAACTACCCCTATTGGGAAAGGTGTAACGACATGGTGATTGCTTGGATCACCATTTCTTTGTCTAGAGAAATTGCTACCAGTGTCTTAGGGTATGCCACTGCTAGAGAGATGTGGTTGGATATAAATGAGAGGTTTGGTCGATCCAATGGGTCAAAATTTATTCAAATCCAAAGGGAGATTGGTTATATCTCTCAAGGAACCTCATACATAGCTTCAAATTTCACCAGACTACGCAGTCTTTAGGATGAGATGACCACAACTTATGTCGGGCCTGTTTGCTCATGTGGAGCCCTTCCTAATTTCTAGAGGAACTCAAACTATTCTGGTTCCTTGCTGGGCTAAATGATTCGTACTCCACAGTCAAAAGCAGCATTCTTATGATGACCTCTCTCCCAACTGTTAGTAAGGCCTACTCTATTCTTCAGCATGATGAGAAACAAAGAGAGAAAGTATCTTCTCCAGGTTTTATGTTGAATCTGTCTCTTTCTTTGTTTCTTCTGCACCTAAAAATGGTCAAAGATCTTTTAATCAGAGAATTCAATTCACATACTGCACGAAACCTGGACACACTATTGAAAAGTGTTACAAACTCCATGGATTTCCTCCTGATTTCAAGTTCAACAAGAACGAAAGATCAGCCTCTTGTGTGCATGTTGATACTTCTTCCTCTGGTCTTCTATCAGCTTCTCCCAAAGGTTCCACAACTCCTGACATTTCTTCACATGGTTTTACTCAAGAATAATATCAACACCTTCTGAGTTTACTACAGCAATCTCATATCTACCCTGGGCCAAACAACAATAACCTGACTTCTACTAGTTCTGGAGAAAACACTGCTTATGCAAACTTTGCAGGTTTGTTCTGTAGTTCTGTATTTAATTATGTGGATTTTCATGCTTGTGCATCATCTCAATTTACCATAGACAGTTGGATCCTAGACTCAGGGTCCACTAATCACATGATTCCTCACAAACATTTACTTCACAATTTAACACCACTAGCTAAACCTTACTTAATAACATTACCAAATGGATACAAAGTCAAGGTTGTCTCCACTGGTTCTCTGTACCTTAGATCTGATATAATTCTTCACAATGTTCTTCTTGTTCCCTCTTTCCAATTTAATTTAATTTCCATTTACCATCTTTTTTTACACTTTAACTGTTATGCAGTCCTCACCATTTCTAAATGTTTTTTTACAGGGTCCTTTTCTGAAGAGGCCACTGGAAATCGGTAGAGCTGATAATGGGTTGTATCTCCTCCATCTTGCAGATGATGTTCAATATCTTGTTTTTACTTTACCTTCACCATGTACTACATTTTATTCCATCGTTTTTACATGTTCTAGTTCTACTTCTGTTAATGATCCCATTCCCCTCAGCCCCCCTTGTAATCCACACTCTAACATCAATAAAACTGATTATATTTGGCATCAAAGAATGGGTCACATGCCTTATAATAGGATGAAATTCATTCCTTTTATTTCTGATAAAATTTCTTCCAAACAGCCTTTTATATGTCCTGTTTGTCCTATGGCTAGACAACAGAGACTCTTCTTTCCTGAGTAGTTCCATTCACTCTACAGCCCCTTTTCAGTTCGTTCACATTGATATTTGGGGCCCTATCACACCTCTACTTCTAATGGTTTCAAGTATTTTCTAACCCTAGTAAATGATTACATTAGGTCACACCTACTCTCTTCTAAAAACAATGCTCTTTTTGTACTAAAAGCTTTCACCTCTATGGTTCAAACTCAATTCCACACTTTAATTAAATCTTTCAGGTCTGATAATGCCTTTGAACTAGGAACTAGTTCTGAGTGCAAATATTTCTTTAATACTCAAGGTATCCTACACCAAACAACCATTACTCACACTCCTCAACAGACTAGTGTTGTGGAAAGAAAACACAAGCACCTCTTAGAAACTTCTAGGGCTTTACTTTTACATTCACACTTACCTACAAAATATTGGGGTGAATGTGTTCTCACAGCCACATACCTCATTAATATATTTCCCTCTATTGTTCTGAACAACATATCCCTCTATGAAAAATTGCATGGTCATCCTCCTCACTATGATCATCTTAGATCTTTTGGATGCTTATGCTATGCCACCACACCTAAATCTAGGAGAGACAAGTTTCAAACAAGAGCAGTGCCTTGCATCTTTCTTGGATATCCCTGTGGTAAGAAAGGTTACAAGCTGCTCACCCCTTCCAATCATTCTATCCTATATTCCAGAGATGTTGTATTCCATGAACATGTATTTCCTTCTTCCTCTTCTACTTCATAGATTTTTCCTTCTTCCCCTACTCCTTTTGTAGATTTACCTAACATTCCTCCTTCTCCCACTTCTACTTTTGTTCCTCCTTCCACTCTTTCTCCTCCTTCCATCCCTACTTCTCCTTCTCCATATGTCATGCCCCCTACTCCTTCTGTTCCTCTTAGACATTCCTCCAGAATCAGTATTCCTCTTGCTCATTTAATGGATTACATTTGTCCATCCCTTGCTCCTAAGGTTTCTACTTCTCTAGATTCTAAGGTCTCTTCTTCTATTTTGCACATGCATGAACCCCAGTTTTATCAATAGGCTGCATCTTATCCTACTTGGCAGGAGGCCGTGCTAAAAGAATTTCAGGCTTTAGATGCAAACCACACTTGGGACATTGTTCCCATTCCCCCTCACAAGAAAGCCTATACCTTGTAAATGGGTCTACAAGATCAAACAAAGGTCTGATGGTTCCATTGAAAAATACAAGGCTAGATTAGTGATAAGGGGTGACACTCAAAAAGAAGGCATTGATTACAATGAGACTTTTTCTCCTGTGGTCAAATTTACCACCATTAAGTGCCTTCTTACCATTGTTGCTTCAAGGAATTGAACTTTATATCAACTAGATATCAACAATGCCTTTTTACATGGTGATCTTCATGAAGAGGTTTATATGAAGATCCCTCCTGGTTTACAACTTTCTTCTATATAATCCTCTTCCTCCTCCCCATTGGTTTGCAAGTTACGAAAGTCTTTATATGGCCTCAAGAAGGCTTCTAGACATTGGTTTTCTAAATTGTCTGAGGCGTTGCTTAGTAGAGGCTACATTCCCAGTAAAAATGACTACTCTCTTTTTCTCAAGTCTACTGGCAGTTCTCTCACAGTATTGGTTGTTTATGTTGATGACATCCTCCTAGATGGTGATGATATTTCTGAATTGTATTCTGTCAAGGCTTTCCTTGATGCTCAATTCAAAATCAAGGATCTGGGTTCTATTCATTATTTTCTGGGCCTCGAAGTCACTAAAGTTGAAACTGGTTTCCTTATGACTCAACACAAATGTACATCTGATTTACTCTCAGAGTTTCATTGCAAAAACTTTTCCTTTGTGGTCACTCCTCTACATGGCTCTGTCAAACTCTCAACTGATATGGGAGAGCCTCTATTAGATCCTAGTATTTATAGGAGGATAGTTGACAAACTTAATTTTCTCCAGCACACCAGACCTGATATTGTCGTCTCAGTGCAGCATCCCAGTCAATTTCTCAAAGCTCCTCAGGTTCCCCACATGCTTGCTGATATCCATGTTCTGAGGTATTTATCTGTTGCCCCAGCTATGGACATTCTAATTCAGACTGGGCAGCATGTGCCATTTCCAGGAAGTCTATCTCTGGTTATTTCATCACTCTTGGTGGCTGCCATATTTCTTGGAAGAGCAAGAAACAACAAACTGTGTCTTTGTCCTCTGTTGAGGCCGAATATCGAGCTCTTCGACACATAGTTGCAGAGGTGTCCTGGTTAATCAGATTACTTGCTGATTTTGGTGTCTCTATTACTCACCATGTTCCTGTTTTTTGTGACAACCAGGTTGCCCTCCACATTGCTAAGAACACAGTATTCCATGAGTGCACCAAACACATTGAGATTGACTGTCATTATGTGCGGGATAATGTTATTTCTGGTTTGGTCTCCCTTCATTATGTTGCGAGTGCTGACCAACTGCTGATATCATTACCAAGCCCCTTACAGGTCTTTCTCATCATCATTTATTGGGAAAGGTTGGAGTGTTATCACCCCCAAGCTTGGGGGGGGGGGGGTGTTGAGGAGAATAGGCCTCCATTTCGGACTTCTTCAGACCAGGCCCAACGACCCACATAATAATACACATACATAACAGTATAGTTCATAGATTTTTTAGCCATTCTTATCTTTGTAAATATAGCCATCTAATAACACTAGTATATATACTTGTATTTCTAGAATAAGTGGTTATGAGATTCATAATAAAATGGAGAGTCTTCTCCGATAATTCTTTTTTTCTCCTTTTCTCTTTACTGTACAACTAGGGTTTCCTTCATTGAAATCCATAACATGAGCTCACTCTGAGCTTCTAATAGATACTACACTTGATCTTAGCCAAAAGGCTGAGAAAGGTATGCTTTTCTTCATCTCGACTCACTGGAATTATACCTGGTGTTCTTTTCTTATTTTCTGTTTCACTCTCGATGTGGGTTTAAATAAAGTTCCTACATCAACAGACCACCAGAAGCTAAACTCAAATGTGTGCTTTTACTCGAAGCTTAATTAGACAACAATAAGTTATGATAAAGATATAAACAATCTTTTAGCCAATAATCCCTGAGACTCAAATAAATTAAAAGTTCAAACAGCACATAGTACTAGCATTTACATTTTAAACCTTTTCTTGATCACATTCGTGCTCTTTTTTGAGATTTTGTTTTACTTCTGGAGAGTCTCTGCAATATAATCTTGTCTGATTAACTTAATTAGTCTTCCCCTTATACTTATGAAAGAAAACAAAAATTCAGTAACGTGCAGAATTGAGAATGATTGACGACACTAGTATACTTGTGACAGTGTTAACTTTAAATTATTTCAAGAAACTTTTATCCAATCCCTTCGCCGCAACAACAATAAAAAAATTCGTAGGTTTTACCTAGATGGGCTTGCATATATACGTATATCAATCAAGCAGAGGCGGAACCATAAATTAATACTTATAGTTTCTAATTCTAGTCTTTTTAAATTAGAGGTGGATGATTTAATTTCTTATGACGGTGATGATAAGTGTTGTTTTCCTTCTTATATTAAAAAAGTCACAATATAGATTTTTTTGAGTGATATAAAACGTCGTGAATTGAAAACAGACTTCATCCCGCCTCTCGGTCGTACTAAACTATTATGCCTGCAACTTCAAGCATATTATTATAGTAAAGAATACCTTGTGAAAAGATATTATGCCGGCAACTTCAAGCATATAATAGTAATGAAGCATACCTTGTGGAAAGATCATAACATGCTCTTAGGAAGGAATGTGACTTGAATTTGCCGCACCAAAAGAAAGGAAAAATAATTCTTCTTCTAGCAATTCGAACAAACTTTCTCCAAAAATATTAGTGATAACGTGAGTTTTTCCAATAAGATATTCCTGATATAACTATCTCTATTTGTTTAATTTGAAAAAGAAGTTGATCAAATCAAGGTACGCAGTAAGATTCCTTCCTCAAAGTTGGATAATAAAATGGATAGTAAAACCGTTTCTGATCTTTAATAATTGTATTTGTGGATATCATAAAAGACGAAACACTTTAATTAATTAGTTTAACTTTCTATATTCTATACTGTTTTTGTGGAGTATGAAGGGGTTTATAATTTAGAGCAATAGTTGTGACTGAAGGAGCAAGAGGGTTGAAATGGTTGTCTGTTTGGAGGCTTAAGTTTTATTTTAAAAAAAATAATAAGTAAAGTATTAATAGTTTATTTATGCTGTGAGGGATACTAAAGTAATTTGACTTTTTAAAAAAGGGGTTCATGCTTTTGTAGTAGTATATATATAGATTTTGCCCTGAATAATTTAGGCCAAATACATCAGCAGCCCTTAAAGTTGTCCTTATTTTTCACTTACACACTTTATCTTAAGTCCCTTCCATTTGAACACTTCAACCATATCTCATATGTGTCATTTAGACACAAAATTTAGTCTAACATAAAAGATGCGTGTAATTCACACGCTAGAGTGACAAATAAGACAAGGACACATGGATTTAACTTAAATAAATTAAAATAAAATAAAAAAGAACCAGCCCCCCCCCCACCCCTTCGACATCTTCTCCGATGAACCCCCTCCTTCCGTCATCTTCCCGATGACCCCCTCCATATTCTGTAGCAGCAATTGGATATTCGAAGTCCATAACTTTAGGTTTTAGATTTTCTAGATTCAATTTCTTCCATGTATATTAGAAATGTAAATTACGTACAATAATCCAAAACGAAAATCAGCACAAAGAAACGAGGACATATAGCCATTGTGAGAGGTTTGAAGCAACAAGAAGTATAGTTTACAAACTCTCCACCTCTTTCGTTTTCTCCCCAGATCTGATGTGAGAAAGCAAAATGTATTTTTTGATTTGAGAAAAAAATTTCAAATCTTGAACGACATTCCAAAATTATCAGATCCGAAAGGAACTTTTTCGGCCAAAACAAACTTTCAAGTTGTTGTGACCTTAGTGAGTTGCAGATCTTGAAAGGTTCTTCTAAGGCCAAAAGGAAGAACATTAAATGCATAGGTTACAGTTCTTACGGCTGCAACATTTAATTGTGATTGTAGAGAATTTCGTTTTAATTTTAATTGTTTTTGCAGTGAATTTCTGATTAACCGTGCTTTTATAAGTCATTCAACAGTATGCATATCTCTACTATGACTATATGACCAGTGGCAGGTTAACATTAAAAAGATTTAGTGCATCCACAACCTTAAAATCGTAGCTTGTCCCCGAATGGAGGTGTTGCGACCAAACACACTCACGCAAGTATCATCCCACGAACACTTATGATTAACTTTTGACGGATTCAAGCTCAATCAACTTATCAATTCAAGAGATTTATCACAAAATATATAATTAACTAAGTTACTCGTGAGACCTACATGAACCTAGAGCTCTGATACCATGTTGTCACGACCCAAAATCCTAACTCAGGTCGTGATGGCGCCCAACACCGGGGTCAGGCAAGCCAACAATTGATTTACTAGTGAAATTTCTTTATTTGATAAAACATCCCAACACTTACCAAATTTTAAGCTTAAAACGTTTAAGTGGAAACGGATAAATTAGCCAACTTAAATAAATGTAGCAGCAAGGATCGTGAACCAATATATAAAGTTCCAAAAATATAAAATCTACTATGTGTGTGCCAGGATCTAGTGTCACAAATCTACAGGCGAACTAGTAGAATATACAAAAGATGAAATCAACTATTCTACCGCCTGAAAGAAGTAGACAGGAATAAACAAAAGATAACTCCATAGTGCTGCTGAGAATCGCCAAGGGAAGCAGCTCACCGTGAAGTCAGGTCCAAAATATACTCTCAGGATCAAGCTCCGGTCTGATAACCAGATACACCAGCCTCAGAACATGTACAATTAAGTACAGAAGCATAGCATGAGTACATAAACAGATATGTACCCAGTGAGTATCCCGCCTAACCTCGAAGAAGTAGTGACGAGAGGTCGACGTGATACTTACTAGGGTCAGACAATATGAAATAAATACAGGCTAAACAGTAATAGCAGTAATGAATAGTAATAAGGAAATGAGCATCAGATAACATTCTCTAGTCCCCTCACGCTATCCCTTTCCATGGCATACAAGCTATTTAACCTTCTCTCTTTTATAAAATCAACAGTTACAATTACTGGGCTTCTCATAACTTATCAAACATATAACAGGCCGTGAACGTGCGGCCGATGCTAAGTGAAAAATAAATATGCAATGCCGAGGGTCGAATGGCCCGAACCATAGATGCATCTATCTTCCCCGCTCGCGAATCGAACATGTGACACAGTTAACATAATGCTAGGGCTGCCCCGCTCGCCAATCATACATGCGACTCGGGTTCCCGCATACATATACATAATCCTCAGGGATTTCAAATAATTAACAGGGGTCTTACTAGTAGAAAAGGGATTCAAAAATACCAACTTCGACACATAGCCTCTTAGGCCTTCATATATGAAATTCAAGGATATTAGACTACCTAGTCCACATACAAGATCATGGATACAACACATAAAGCATGCTCGTGAATCCTAAACTACCCGACAGGCATACTAGTAGATACGCACGAACTCTCGTCACTCCGTGCGTGCGTAGCCCCCGCAAATAAGGATAAGCAATCATTTATAATCATTTATGGGGACAATTCCATCTTACAAGGTTAGAAAGGAGACTCACCTCGTGCCGAGCCTACTTCCCGGGTCAAGAATTCGCCCGAAACTCCAAACTCGTCTCCCAAGGGCTCGAAACTAGTCAAATGATGCATAATTACATTAATTTATACTCAAAGGCACGAAATTCCCCTATTTACTTAGTTATTTCAACTTACTTTGACGAATCCCAAAATACACCCCCAGGCCCACATGCTCGGATTCCGGACATTTTCGAAGGAAACACTTACCCATAACCTAAGGATCATTAATATATGATTTTTGCATGACTTCATAGCTAGTTAGTGGGTAATTTCCCCAAATTTCATAAAGCCCTAGGTTCTTTACTCTAACCCTTGATTTTCACTAATTAGGAGGTTAATTTACCTAGGAATTCATGTATTAAACTAACATTAGAGTAGAAATCACTTACCTTTCAGTGACTAGGTCGTTTGGCTCTTTTCCAAGCTCTCAAAGTCGATTATGGAGGAAAGAAATGGAATAAAATTGTTCTTTCCCGTATTTTAAAAGATCTCACTGCCTATAGGGTTTCCGCACCTGCGGTCTCGCGCCTGCGAGAAAAGTCTCGCATCTGAAGAAGAGGGGCAAGGGGCCTGGGCTCACACCTGCGGAACAGAGTCCGCACCAGCAGCTCACCTTTTGCGGATTTTGGTCCGCACCTGCGTCGACTAGGCAGCCTCAACTGGGGCTACACCTGCGAAGAAAGGACCGTAGAAGCGGTCTCGCACCTGCGACTGGGCAACAACAGGTGCGGTCACACCAGACCTGGTGCACCAGCAGCTATTGCTGCTGGTTTTTGGTCTTGTATGATGCCCGAATTGCATCTGGGCCCACCCGAGCCCCCGTCCAAATATACTAGCAAGTCCCATATCATAATACGGACTTGCTCGAGCCCTCGTAACACTCAAAACAACGCTAAAACTCAGAATCACACCTCAAAACCCCTAGAATCAAACTTAAGAACTTTAAGTTCTTGAATTCTCTAACAATGCGCCGAACCGACCTATACAACTTGGAATGACACCAATTTTGAAAGCAAGTCATAAATGACATAACGCAAATTTTCCCGGCCTCATAAATCCGTTCGGACCTCGATAACATATAAACACGTTCCAAACCTCAATTTGTAATTAAGGAAACTCTTATTTCGCTATTTTGCGCCAAAACGCTCCCGGGTCATCTAAAAACATTGACCGAAGTCAAACTTAGCCTTAAAGGCCAACCGTAAGGAACTAAGTGTTCCTATACTACTCTAAACTCTTCCGAATCCCAAACCACCCATCCCCACAAGTCATAAATCATAAAAAGCCACTACGGGAAGTCTGATAAAGGGGAATGGGGTCCTATAACGCAAAACGACTGATCGGGTCGTTACATTCTCCACCTCTAAAACAAACGTTCGTCCTCGAACGGGTCTAAAATCATACCTAAAGTGCTGAATAAGTGTAGATATCGGCTCTGCATGTCCTCCTCGGACTCCCAAGTCGCCTCCTCGACTGGTTGGCCCCTCCACTGGACCTTTACGACAGAAATCCTCTTGGACCTCAACTGTCGATCTTGCCTGTCAATAATAGCAACTGCCCGTCATCGTAGCCCAACCTCTCATCCAGCTTAATGGTACTGAAATCAACCACGTGAGAGAAGTCGACGTGGTACCTCCGGAGCATGGATACATGAAAGACCGGATGAACTCCTGATAAACTAGGAGGTAAAGCAAGCTCATAAGCAACCTCTCCAACTCGCCTCAACACCTCGAAAGGACCTATAAACCTCGGGCTCAGCTTGCCCTTCTTCCCAAACCTCATAATACCCTTCATCGGTGAGACCTTCAACAAGACCTTGTCTCCCTCCATAAATGATATGTCATGCGCCTTCTGATCCGCATAACTATTCTATCTGGACTGTGCTGTAGGAAGTCTCTCCTAAACTAACTTCACCTTCTCTAAAGCATCCTTCACCAGGTCGATGCCATATAACTTAGCCTCGCCAGGCTCAAACCACCCGTTAGGAGAACGACTTCGCCGACCATATAAAGCCTCAAATGGAGCCATCTCGATGTTGGACTGATAACTATTATTGTAAGCAAACTCGGCCCAAGGCAAGAACTGGTTCCAGTGACCTCCGAAGTCAATCACACATGCCCTGAGCATGTCCTCCAATATCTGAACTGTCCGCTTCGACTGACCATCAGTCTAAGGGTGGAATGCTGTGCTGAGATCTATCTGGGTGCCAAAATCACTATGCAATGCTCTCCAAAAGTGCGAGGTGAACTGAGGACCTCGATCTGATATAATGGACATGGGCACACCGTGCAACCGGACTCTCCCGAATGTAGATATGGGCCAACCTCTCAGAAGTATAAGTAGTAGCTACTGGAATAAAATGCGTCGATTTGGTCAACCTATCCACAATGAGCCAGACCGCATCACCCTTCCGCAAAGTCCGATGTAACCCAACCACGAAGTCCATAGTGATGCGCTCCTACTTCCACTCAGGAATGGGCATCTGCTGAAGCAGGCCTCCTGGCCTCTAGTGCTCATACTTGACATGCTGGAAATTAAGACATCTAGCCACATACTCCACTATGTCCTTCTTCATCCACCTCCACCAGAAATACTACTTCAAGTCACGATACATCTTCGTAGCACTAGGATGAACAGAATACCGTGAACTGTGAGCCTCCTCTAGAATCCTCTCCCTCAGGCCATCAACATTAGGAACACACAAACTGCCCTGAAGTCTCAGAACACCATCCTCACCCATAGTAACCTCCTTGGCACCACCCTGAATCACTGTCTCCCGTAGCTCTTCCAAACACGGATCATCAATCTGCCGGGCCTTAATCTATCCCAATAACAAAGACTGAGCTACCACGTGTGCAAGGACTCGGCGAGGCTCTGAAAGGTCCAATGTCACCAGGCGGTTAGCCAAGGACTGAATTTCCAAGGCTAGGGGTCTCTCCTCTGCTGCAATAAGCCAAACTACCCTTCTCTCCGCTTTCTTGCTCAAGGCATCTGCTATAATATTTGCCTTTCCCGGATGATAAAGAATGGTGATATCATAATCCTTTAGAACTCAAGGCACCTGTGATGCCTCAAATTAATTTCCCTCTGCTTGAATTAGTGTTGCAAGCTGCAATGGTCTGTATAAACCTCACAGGACACCCCATACAAGTTGTGTCTCCAAATCTTAAGAGCATGAACAATCGCCGCCAACTCCAAGTCGTGCACATGGTAGTTCTTCACGTGAACCTTTAGCTGGAGAGAAGCATAAGAAATAACTCTCCCCTCCTGCATCAACATACACCCAAACCAACGCATGAAGCGTCACAATATACTGTATACATCCCAGAACCGGAAGGCAATATCAGAATTGGTGCTGAGGTTAATGCAGTTTTGAGCTTCTGAAAGCTCGCCTCACACTCGTCGGACCATTGGAATGAGGCATTCTTCTGAGTCAACCTAGTCAATGGGGCTGCAATGGAAGAAAAGCCCTCCACAAATCGGTGATAATAACCTGCTAGACCCAAGAAGCTCCTGATCTCTGTAGCTGAAGTAGGACGTGGCCAACTCTGAACTGCCTCAATCTTCTTAGGATCAACCTTGATACCATCTCCGGATGCCACATATCCCAAGAATGCCATAGAATCCAACCAATACTCACACTTGGAGAAATTAGCATATAGCTTCTGTTCCCGCAAAGTCTGGAGCACAACTCTCAAATGCTGCTCGTGCTCGCCCAGGTTATGTGAATAAATCAGAATGTCATCAATAAAGACAATGACAAAAGAATCAATATAAGTCCTAAACACCCCGTTCATCAAGTCCATGAATGTTGTCGGGGCATTAGTCAAGCCAAAGGACATCACCAGGAACTCATAATGGCCATACCTCGTACGAAAAGCAGTCTTCGGAACATCCGAGTCCCGAATCTTCAGCTGATGATACCCCGATCTCAAATCAATCTTAGAAAACACCCGAGCACCCTGCAACTGGTCAAACAAATTTGATATACGGCAATGGATACTTGTTCTTAATGGTGACCTTGTTCAACTGGCGGTAGTCAATACACATCCGTATTGACCCATCCTTCTTCTTCACAAATAGTACTGGGGCACCCCAAGGCGATACACTCGGCCTGATAAACCCCTTAACCAAAAAACTCCTCAAGTTGCTCCTTCAATTCCTTCAATTCTTTCGAAGCCATACGGTACAGGGGAATAGATATAGGATGGGTGCCCGGAGCCAAGTCAATATAGAAATCAATATCACGATCCGGAGGCATGCTTGGAAGGTCTGAAGGGAATACATATGCAAACTCCCGAACTACTGGCACTGAATAAATCGTCGGAGACTCGACGGTGGTGTCCCACTTATAAGCAAGATAGGACAGACAACCTTTCTCAACCATATGTCGAGCCTTCAGGAAGGAAATAACTCGACTGGCTGCACTAACTGAGCAACCTCTCCACTCCAGCTTAGGCATCTTGGACATGGCTAGAGTAAGTGTCTTGGCATGGCAATCTAGAACGGCATTATAAGGAGATAGCCCTCCATGCCTAGAATAACTTCGAAATCAACCATATCGAGCAATACGAGGCCCGCTCTGGTCTTGAACCCACAAAATGTAACCATACAGGACCGATAAATCCGGTCTACCACCACATATTCGCCCACGGGGGTGGACACATAAATAGGAGTACCCAAGGACTCGCGAGGAACATCTAGAAAACAAGAAAATAAGGCGGATACATATGAATAAGTGGATCCTGGATCAAATAACACGGATGCCTCTCTACCACATACTGAAATAATACTTGTGATCATGGCATCTGAGGCCACTGCATCTGATCGGGTCGAAATAACATAGAATCTGGCTGGAGTACCGGATGACTGACCTCCGCTAGAATGAATAAGAGTTGACTGGACTCCCGTGGTCTGACCTCCACCTCTAGTACGACCCCTGCCGTCCTGTCAACCACCCATGGGTGGGCGGATCGCTGGTGCTGGACTCATAGGATGATAACCCTATTGTACTGCCTTGCCCCGAAACCTGGGACAAGTCCTTCTGAAATGGCCTGGATCCCCGCACTTGTAACATCCCCTAGGTGCCATGGCCTGCTGCCCTGAAGAAGGATTCATAATAGCTGGTGGACGGTGAGAACCCTCTGGCATGGCACTGAAATAGGCCTCGCTGGAGCACCATGCGAGGGTGGTGGGGGTGCTGAATATGGGGGCCTGCAGGGCTCTCCCCTTCCAAACTGACCTCTGCCCCTAGCTAGGGCGCCTCTAAAATCACCGGAGAATCTGGCTCTCTTATCCTGCTGCACCTGCTCTCTAATCCTCGACCGATACCCATCGATCCTGCGAGCAATCTCTACCACCAGCTGATAAGGAGTCCCCATCTCCACCTCTCGGGCCATGTTGGCCCTAATGCCTGGATGTAACCCAGCTACAAACCTCTGCACTCTCTCAGCCTCTGTAGGAAGTATCATGAGTGCATGAAGAGACAACTCAAAAAACCTAGCCTCATAGTCTGTCACTGACATCGGACCCTGCTCCAGCTGCTCAAACTGGTACCTCGGCTCTTCAATCTCAGAGGGTGGAATGCATGTGTCAAGGAATATTCGGGTAAACTGCTCCCAAGTGACAGGAGGAGAACCTACCGGCCTGCCAAGGATATAGGACTGCCACCATTTGGGGGCCCTTCCCTCCAACTGAAAAGTAGTGAAGTCGATTCCATGGGACTCCAATATCCTCATGTTGTGCAGTCTGTCCCTGCACCTTTCAATGAAGTCCTAGGCATCCTCACAACGCTCACCGCTGAAGACAATCTGGTCCATCTATCCAATAACTTCTGCGGATCGCCGTCCGCAGTTGGTCTGGGCTGAGGTGCTGTTGCTACAGGATGGGCCTCGCCCACGGGCAGTGTACCCGGGGTCTGATATACTGCTTTTTTATGCCCTTCAGCCTGGGCAGTAAGGGTCTGGACTCCCCCTCCCGCCTGAGATGTGGCAGTTTCTGCCATAAATAAACCAGCATGGGTCATAGTATCCATGAACCGCATCATACGGCCCATGACCTCCTGGAAGCCTGGTGCGATCATAAAGTCCACCGGAGCAGGATCTGCTAGGGAAACCTCACCCAGCTCCTCTAAAATAGGATCCTCTACTGGTGGTGCAACTGGAATAGCTCTGGGACACCCTCGTCCCCTACCTCGGGCCAGTGCCCTCCCCCGGCCTTTGCCACGGCCTCGGACGATGGGGGTAGCGGCATCTCCCGGGTTTGGAACATCGGCTGCGCGCGTCCTCACCATCTGTGAGAGAATAGAAGAGCGAGATTTAGTATACCATCGATTGCACGACAGAATATGAATAAAGACAGGTTTCCAAACACCCTATAGCCTCCTGAAGATAAGAACAGACGTCTCTGTACCGATCCGCAAGACTCTAATGGGTATGCCCGTGACTCGTGAGACCTACATGAACCTAGAGCTCTGATACCATGTTGTCACGAACCAAAATCATAACTCAGGTCGTGATGGCGCCCAACACAGGGGTCAGGCAAGCCAACAATTGATTTACTAGTGAAATTTCCTTATTTGATAAAACATCCCAACACTTACCAAATTTTAAGCTTAAAATGTTTAAGTGGAAACAAATAAATTATCCAACTTAAATAAATGTAGCCACAAGGATCGTGAACCAATATATACAGTTCCAAAAAAAATAAAGTCTACGACGTGTGTGCCAGGATCTAGTGTCACAAGTCTACAGGTGAACTAGTAGAATATACAAAAGATGAAATCAACTGCTCTATTGTCTGAAAGAAGTAGACATGAATAAACAAAAGATCACTCCATAGTGCTGCTGAGAATCGCCAAGGGAAGAAGCTCACCATGAAGTCAGGTCCAAATTATACTCTCAGGATCAAGCTCCGGTCTGATAACCAGATGCACCAGCCTCAGAACCTGTACAATTAAGTACAGAAGCGTAGCATGAGTACATAAATAGATATGTACTCAGTGAGTATCCCGCCTAACCTCGAAGAAGTAGTGACGAGAGGTCGACGTGATACTTACTAGGGTCAGACAATATGAAATAAATACATGCTAAACAGTAATAGCAGTAATGAACAGTAATAAGGAAATGAGCATTAGATAACATTCTCTAGTACCCTCATGATATCCCTTTCCATGGCATACAAGTTATTTAACCTTCTCTCTTTCATAAAATCAACAGTTACAATTATAGGGCTTCTCATAACTTATCAAACATATAACAGGCCGTGAACGTGCGGCCGATACAATGTGAAAAGTAAATGTGCACTGTCGAGGGTCGAACGACCCAAACCATAGATGCATCTATCTGCCCCGCTTGCGAATCGAACATGTGACGCGGTTAACATAATGCTAAGTCTGCCCCGCTCGCTAATCATACATGCGACCCGGGTTCCCGCATACATATACATAATCCTCAGGGATTTCAAATAATTAACAAGGGTCTTACTAGCAGAAAAGGGATTCAAAAATACCAACTTCGACACATAGCCTCTTAGGCCTTCATATATGAAATTCAAGGATATTAGACTACATAGTCCACATACAAGATCACGGATACAACACATAAAGCATGCTCGTGAATCCTAAACTACCCGACAGGCATAATAGTAGCTACGCACGGAATCTCATCACTTCGTGCGTGCGTAGCCCCCGCAAATAAGGACAAGAAATCATTTATAATCACCTATGGGGACAATTACCTCTTACAAGGTTAGAAAGAAGACTCACCTCGTGCCGAGCCTACTTCCCGGGTCAAGAATGCGCCCGAAACTCCAAACTCGTCTCTCAAAGGCACGAAATTCCCCTATTTACTTAGTTATTTCAATTTGCTTTGAAAAATCCCAAAATACACTCCCGGGCCCACATGTTCGGATTCCACAATTTTTTCGAAGGAAACACTTACCCATAACCAAAGGATCATTAATATATGATTTTTGCATGATTTCATAGCTAGTTAGTGGGTAATTTCCCCAAATTTCATACAGCCCTAAGTTTTTTACTCTAACCCTTGATTTTCACTAATTATGAGGTTAAAATACCTAGGAATTCATGTATTAAACTAACATTAGAGTATAAATCACTTACCTTTCAGTAGCTAGGTCGTTTTGCTCTTTTCCAAGCTTTCAAGGTTGACTATGGAGGAAAGATATGGAGTAAAATGGTACTTTCTGTATTTTAAAAGACCTCACTGCCTACAGGGTTTCTGCACCTGCGGCTCGAGGACCGCCTCTGCGGAAGAGGGGCCTGGGCTCGCACCTGCGAAATGGAGTCCGCACCAGCGGCTCCGCTTCTGCGGATTTTCGTAGGCACCTGCGTCGATTGGACAGCCTCACCTGGGGCCGCACCTGCGAAGCAAGGACCGCAAGAGCGGTCTCGCACCTGCGACTGGGCAACCGCAGGTGTGGTCACACCAAACCTGGTGCACCAGCAGCTATTGCTGCTGGTGTTTGGCCTCGTTTGATGCTCGAATGGCATCTGGGCCCACCCGAGCCCCCGTCCAAATATACCAACAAGTCCCATATCATAATACGGACTTGCTCGAGCCCTCAGAATACTCAAAACAACGCAAAAACTCAGAATCACACCTCAAAACCCCTAGAATCAAACTTAAGAACTTTAAGTTCTTGAATTCGCTAACAATGTGCTGAACCAACCTATACTACTCGAAATGACACCAAATTTTGCAAGCAAATCATAAATGATATAACGAAACTATTCCCGATCTCGGAATTCCGTTCGGACCTCGATAACACAAAAACACGTTCCATACCTCAATTTGAACTTAAGGAAACTCTTATTTCGCTATTTGGCGCTGAAACGCTCCCGGGTCATCCAAAACCCATTTCGGACACACACACAAGTCCGAAATCATCATACAAAGCTACCAAAACTGTCGAAACTCGATTCCGCGGTCGTTTACTAAAAACGTTGATCGAAGACAAACTTGGCCTTAAAGGCCAACCGTAAGGAACTAAGTGTTCCTATACTACTCTAAACTCTTCCGAATCCCGAACCACCCGTCCCAACATGTCATAAATCATAAAACTCCACTACGGGAAGTCTCATTTAGGGGAACGGGGTCCTATAACGCAAAACGATCGGTCGGGTCGTTACATTCTCCACCTATTAAAAAACAAGTTCGTCCTCGAACGGGTCTAGAATCATACCTGAAGTGCTGAATAAGTGTAGATATCGGCTCCGCATGTCCTCATCGGACTCCCAAGTCGCCTCTTCGACTGGTTTGCCCCTCCACTAGACCTTTACGGCAGAAATCCTCTTGGACCTCAATTGTCGATCCTGCATGTCATTAATAGCAACTGGCTCCTCCTCGTAGCCCAACCTCTCATCCAGCTGAATGGTACTGAAATCCACCACGTGAGAGAACTCGAAGTGGTACCTCCGGAGCATGGATACATGAAAGACCGGATGAACTCCTGAAAAACTAGGAGGTAAAGCACGCTCATAAACAACTTCTCCAACTCGCATCAACACCTCGAAAGGACCTATAAACTTCGGGCTCAGCTTGCCTTTCTTCCCAAACCTCATAATACCCTTCATCGACGAGACGTTCAACATGACCTTGTCTCCCTCCATAAATGATACTTCTGTTTGGACTGTGCTGTACGAAGTCTCTCCTGAACTAACTTCACCTTCTCTAAAGCATCCTTCACCAGGTCGGTGCCATATAACTTAGCCTCACCAGGCTCAAACCACCCGTTAGGAGAACGACATCGGAAACCATATAAAGCCTCAAATGGAGCCATCTCAATGCTGGACTGATAACTATTATTGTAAGCAAACTCGGCCAATGGCAATAACTGGTCCCACTGACCTCCGAAGTCAATCACACGTGCCTTGAGCATGTCCTCCAATATCTGAATTGTCCGCTCTGACTGATCAACAGTCTAAGGGTGGAATGATGTGCTGAGATCTATCTAGGTGCCAACTCACTATGCAATGCTCTCCACAAGTGCGAGGTGAACTGAGGACATCGATCTGATATAATGGACACAGGCACACCGTGCAACCGGACTATCTCCCGAATGTAGATCTGGGCCAACCTCTCAGAAGTATAAGTAGTAACTACTGGAATGAAATGCGCCGATTTGGTCACCCTATCCACAATGACCCAAACCGCGTCAACCTTCCGCAAAGTACGAGGTAACCCAGCCACGAAGTCCATAGTGATGCGCTCCTACTTCCACTTAGGGATTGGCATATGCTGAAGCAGGAGTCGTGGCCTCTGGTGCTCATACTTACCCTACTGGCAATTAAGACATCTAGCCACATACTCCACTATTCCTTCTTCATCCGCCTCCACCAGAAATGCTGCTTCAAGTCACGATATATCTTCGTAGCACCAGGATGAACATAATACCGTGAACTGTGAGACTCCTCTAGAATCCTCTCCCTCAGGCCATCAACATTAGGAACACACAAACGGCCCTGAAGTCTCAGAACACCATCCTCACCCATATTAACATCCTTGGCACCACCCTGAATCACTGTCTCCCGTAGCTCTTCCAAACACAGATCATCAATCTGCCGGGCCTTAATCTCTCCCAATAACAAAAACTGAGCTACCACGTGTGCAAGGACTCGGCGGGGCTCTGAAAGGTCCAATCTCACCAGGCGGTTAGCCAAGGACTGAATGTCCAAGGCTAGGGGTCGCTTCTCTACTGCAATATAAGCCAAACTACCCATACTCTCCGCCTTCCTGCTCAAGGCATCTGCTACCACATTTGCCTTGCCCGGATGATAAAGAATGGTGATATCATAATCCTTCAGCAACTCAAGCCACTTGCGCTGCCTCAAATTAAGATCTCTCTGCTTGAATAAGTGTTGCAAGCTACGATGGCCTGTATAAATCTCACAAGACACCCCATACAAGTAGTGCCTCCAAATCTTAAGAGTATGAACAATCGCCGCCAACTCCAAGTCGTGCACAAGGTAGTTCTTTTCGTGAACCTTCAGCTGGCGAGAAACATAAGCAATAACTCTCCCCTCCTGCATCAACACACACCCAAAACCAACGCGTGCAGCGTCACAATATATTGTATACATCCCAGAACCGGAAGGCAATATCAGAACTGGTGCTGAGGTCAATGCAGTTTTGAGCTTCTGAAAGCTCGCCTCACACTCGTCGGACCATCGGAATGGGGCATTCTTCTGAGACAACCTAGTCAATGGGGCTGCAATGGAAGAAAATCCCTACACAAATCGGCGATAATAACCTGCTAGACCCAAAAAGCTCCTGATCTCTGTAGCTGAAGTAGGACGTGGCCAACTCTGAACTGCCTCAATCTTCTTAGGATCAACCTTGATACCCTCTCCGGATACCACATGTCCCAAGTATGCCTTGGAATCCAACCAAAACTCACACTTGGAGAAATTAGCATATAGCTTCTGTTCCCGCAAAGTCTAGAGCACAACTCTCAAATGCTACTCGTGCTCGCCCAGGCTACGTGAGTAAATCAGAATGTCATCAATAAAGACAATGACAAAAGAATCAATATACGGCCTGAACACCCTATCCATCAAGTTCATGAATGTTGTCGGGGCATTAGTCAAGCCAAAGGACATCACCAGGAACTCATAATGGCCACACCTCATACGAAAGGCAGTCTTCGGAACATCAGAGTCCCGAATCTTCAGCTGATGACACCCCGATCTCAAGTCAATCTTAGAAAACACCCGAGAACCCTGCAACTGGTCAAACAAATCATCGATACGAGGCAATGGATACTTGTTCTTAATGGTGACCTTGTTCAACTGGCGGTAGTCAATACACATCCGTATAGACCCATCCTTCTTCTTCACAAATAGCACTGGAGCACCCCATGGCGATACACTCGGCCTGATAAACCCCTTAACCAAAAAACTCCTCAAGTTGCTCCTTCAATTCCTTCAATTCTTTCGAAGCCATACGGTACGGGGGAATAGATATTGGCTGGGTGTCCGGAGCCAAGTCAATACAGAAATCAATATCATGATCCGGAGGCATGCCTGGAAGGTCTGATGGGAATACATATGCAAACTCCCAAACTACTGGAACTGAATCAATCGTCGGAGACTTGGCGGTGGTGTCCCGCACATAAGCAAGATAGGCCAGACAACCCTTCTAGACCATATGTCGAGCCTTCAGGAAGGAAATAACTCGACTGGCTGCACTAACTGAGGAACTTCTCCACTCCATCCTAGGCATCTCGGGCATGGCTAGAGTAACTGTCTTGGCATGGCAATCTAGAACGACATGATATAGAGATAGCCAATCCATGCCTAGAATAACCTCGAAATCAACCATATCAAGCAATAGGAGGTCCGCTCTGGTCTTGAACCCACAAAATGTAACCACACAGGACCGATAAATCCGATCTACCACCACAGCATCGCCCACGGGGGTGGATACATAAATAGGAGTACCCAAGGACTCGCGAGGAACATCCAGAAAACAAGCAAATAAGGTGGATACATATGAATAAGTAGATCCTGGATCAAATAACACTGATGCCTCTCTACCACATACTAAAATAATACCTGTGATCACGGGATCTAAGGCCACTACATCTGATCGGGCCAAAATAGCATAGAATCTGGCTGGAGATATGGATGTTTGACCTCCGCTGGAATGAATAAGAGCTGATTGGACTCCCCCGGTCTGACCTCCACCTCTAGGACAACCCCTACTAGCCTGTCCTCCACCCCTAGGTGGCAGGACCGCTGGTGCTGGACTCATAGGCTGATAACCCTGTTGTACTGCCTTGCCCCGAAACCTGGGACAAGTCCTCATGAAATGGCCTGGATCCCCGCACACGTAACATCCCCTATGTGCCATGGCCTGCTGCCCTAAAGAAGGACTCTGAATAACTGGGGGACGGTGAGAACCCTCTGGTACGGCACTGAAATCACCGGAGACCTTTGCGGCTGCGGAAGAGGGCAAGGGGCCTAGGCTCGCAACTGCGGAATGGAGTCTGCACCAGCGGCTCCGCTTCTGCGGAATTTGTTCCGCACTTGCGTCGACTGGGTAGCCTCACCTGGGGCCGCACCTGCGAAGCAAGGACCGCAAGAGAGGTCTCGCATCTGCAACTGGGCAACCGCAGGTGCGGTCACACCAAACCTGGTGCACTAGCAGCTAACAATGCGCCGAATGGTTTTTGGCCTCGTTTGATGCCCGAATGGCATATAGGCCCCCCCGAGCCCCCGTCCAAATATACCAACAAGTCCTATATCATAATACGGACTTGATCGAGCCCTCGGTATACTTAAAACAACGCTAAAACTCAGAATCACACCTCAAAACCCCTAGAATCAAACATAAGAACTTTAAGTTCTTAAATTCGCTAACAATGCGCCGAACCGACCTATACTACTCAGAATGACACCAAATTTTGCAAGCAAGTTATAAATGACATAATGGAACTATTCGCGGTCTCAAAATTTCGTTCGGACCTCGATAACACAAAAACACATTCCAAACCTCAATTTGAACTTAAGGAAACTCTTATTTCGCTATTTGGCGCTGAAACGCTCCCGGGTCATCCAAAACCCATTCCGGACACACGCACAAGTCAAAAATCATCATATAAACTACCGAAACCGTCAAAACTCGATTCCGCGGTCGTTTACTCAAAACGTTGACCGAAGTCAAACTTGGCCTTAAAGGCAAACCGTAAGGAACTAAGTGTTCCTATACTACTCTAAACTCTTCCGAATCCCGAACCACCCATCCCCACAGGTCATAAATCATAAATATCCACTACGGGAAGTCTAATTTAGGGGAACGGGGTCCTATAACGCAAAACGACCGGTCGGGTTGTTATATTCTCCACCTCTTAAACAAACATTCGTCCTCGAACGGGTCTAGAATCATACCTAAAGTGATGAATAAGTGTGGAAATCGGCTCCGCATGTCCTCCTCGGACTCCCAAGTCGCTTCCTCGACTGGTTGGCTTCTCCACTTGACCTTTACGGCAGAAATCCTCTTGGACCTCAACTGTCGATCCTGCCTGTCAATAATGGCAACTAACTCCTCCTCGTAGCCCAACCTCTCATCCAGATGAATGGTACTGAAATCAACCACGTGAGAGAAGTCAGCGTGGTACCTCCAGAGCATGGATACATGAAAGACAGGATGAACTCCTTATAAATTAGGAGGTAAAGCAAGCTCATAAGCAACCTCTCCAATTTGCCTCAACACCTCGAAAGGACCTATAAACCTCGGGTTAGTTTTCCCTTCTTCCCAAACCTCATAATACCCTTCATCGATGAGACCTTCAACAATACCTTGTCTCCCTCCATAAATGATACGTCACGCGCCTTCTGATCCGCGTAACTCGATTACGAGGTCGTTTACTCAAAATGTTGTCCGAAGTCAAACTTGGACTTAAAGTCCAACCGTAAGGAACTAAGTGTTCCTATACTACTCTAAACTCTTCCGAATCCAGAACCACCCGTCCCCACAGGTCAAAAATCATATAAAGCCACTACCGGAAGTCTCATTTAGGGGAACGGGGTCCTATAATGCAAAACGACCGGTCAGGTCGTTACACCAAACTTTTCAAAAAAAATTCATTTTTTAATTGTTAAATTAATCACCTAAAATACTACACTATTATAAATAAACAAAAGTACAAAACTAAAAAAACTATGAAATTAACATATTAATATAATACTACTAATGATCTAAAGGAATTTCTCCCACCCCACAATTAAAAGAGTGCAGTGTCTCCAATGCACAAATAAAGAAACAAATAACGAGGGTGGATAAAAAACTCCCTGAAAGGCAAAAGGCCGGAGCACAAGCAGCTCAAGGGCTACTCAGCTCGCTTTTGTACTCTTCCAATGGCTTTGTTTCCTATGCTCATAATCCTGCACAACAAAAATAAATATTATAAAATAATAAAAATAAAATAAATAAACTAAACAAAAATGAAAGAAAATAGTAAAGTTGGGTTGCCTCCCAACAAGCGCCTGATTTAAAGTCGCGGCGTGACTTGAACCACTTTTTGCCTCCACCTCGAACTTATGAATCGAGCCCCTAATTTGGCATCAAGTCTGCGGCTATACTCCAGTGGTAGGGATATAATGATAGCCAGACCAAGCAATAAACTTTTCACTCTATACTTCTCGACCTTTATATGAGGATTGTATTTTTTTCTCTTTGGCACGACAAATCCAAGAATGTAAACATCATGTTCCTCTTCCATTGACTCCTCCAAAGGCTCAGATGACTCGATTTTCCATGTCATCATCGAAACACAATGTCGAAAAATGTGTAGAATGAGGACCAACACGCCCCAACTTTGGAATTGTATTACTATTTATATCCTCATATTTACATGCACTAGAGTCTTCAAATATAACATTATCTACTCCCTCATATGACTCTAGAACACTCTTCCCAACATTGACATCCTCAAGAAAAATATGGTCTAATGATTGGTATTCTCGTTTTAGCTCCTCAATTTGGTCTAGACGATTTTTTTCAACTTCACACAACTCGTCATTAAAATGTTGGGCGTTATTGTTTAACCAAAGAATTAGATCCTTTGACCAAAGCTATTTTTTAAGAAGAACGCGGGTTTCTGATAACCAAGGTAAGACTGATAAATGTAAGTAAATGGAATAATATGATACACGAAAAGTAAAGTGTATATCAATAGTAGTTCGAATGTCCTTTACGGGTTATACTTCATTCCCTTATATAGGGAACTTCTCAATATAACGTTGTCATGACACGAAATCCTACCTTCAGGCTGTGATGGCGTCTAATGTTGAACCGCTAGACAAGCCAACGTTTGTATTAATTTACTAACTTTCTTTACTTAAGCCATTTAAATATGAAACAATGAACAAAACCAATTAATAATAGTGCGGAAGTTGCAAGTCTATATATTAATAAGATAGTTGCAACAAAATTTACGTACATAATCCCCCAGAAATTGTGTCACAACATCTCACAGACTGTCTAAGATTACTACAACAAAAGTCTGAAATAAGAGTACCCCTGTCTATGATACTATGATAAGACAGAAACAATAAGATAGAAGATGACGTCGAGATCCACGAACGCCTGCGGAACTACCTCGATGTCGCATGTATGGACTGAAGGATAGTCCCTCTAACGATGTCCACTAGGTCTAACTGCGTGATCTGCACAACATAAAGAACTGAAGGTGTAGCATCAGTACAACCGACCCCATGTACTGAGTAAATGCCGAGCCTAACCTCGGCAAAGTAGTGACGAGGCTAGACACGACAACAACAATTTACCTGTACAGTTCTATAATATGTACCAAAGAAAAATAGCAAGAAATAAGCACTTAAGAATGGTAATACGGGGACAAGTAATGGGGGTAACAAGTGAGAATCAAAGATGAGTAACTGAACAAACAACAATACGAAAGAAGCAAGTCAACAGGAACTAATAACTCAAACAAATATGTACACAGCATCACCCTTCGTGCTTTTACTCTCGTCCTCACAATGCACAGTATAAAATGGAAGCAATATAAAGCATGGAACGGCATCACCCTTCGTGCTTTTACTCTCTTCCTCACTATGCAATGTATGAAAGAAAGAAATATAAATCATGACACGACATCACCTTTCGTGCTTTTACTCTCTTCCTCGCTATGCAATGTACAAATGAAAGTAAGAATAATCAAACGGCATCACCCTTCGTGCTTTTACTCGCTTCCTCACTATGCAATGAATTAAATGAATACACGGCATCACCCTTCGTGCTTTACACTCTTCCTGACCCAAATCAACAACAAATAATAGTTTGGTAAGGAATGCAACAGAGTGAAATACAATTCATAACCACCCAGCAAAGGGAATATCAACAAAAATAATAACATTGCCCGGCAAGGGACTCAACTATAACCAATCTCTTACGAGTACCTAACTTACTGAATTAGGTCCTCAACTGAGACATCATATCACAAGTACTTAAGCAAGTATTCTCAGCAATTAAACAACTTCCCAAATGAAACTACTTCACAACACAATAAATATCGGAGTAACAACAAGTAATTCACCAAAATAGACTCACAGGCATGCTTGACAAACAATGCATAGGTACTCTTCACCTCACCTATACATTGAACATGATAGAACAAGTAGCACATAAAACCCAACACCTATTCCCTCACTAAAGTTAGGCCAAACACTTACCTCGGCTCCAAGAATGCCAATCACGCCTCTAGCACCGCTTTCCCTCTTGAATCCAACTCTGAAACGATAGTATCTAGACATAATCGACTCAATAATATCAATAATGACTCAATAACTCAATTCCAAAGCCTAATTATACATTTCCCATCATTCTTCCAAAAATACCAAACTTCGACCCCGGGCCAGCTCGGTCCAAACACAAGGTTCGGACCAAAATCCGATCACCCATTCCCCCACGAGCGCGGATATACAATTTGTTTTTAAATCTGACCCCAAAACGAGGTTGAACTCCCAAAACTTCCAAAAGCCCTAACTCTACCCAAAACCCCAATTTCTACCCTTCAATTTCATGTTTTTAGGCCTGGAATCTAGTGATTGATGATGAAAATGGAAGAAAAAGGAGTTAAGAACACTTACCTATGAAGTTATGGAGGAAAGGTCTCCCAAGAATCGCCCAAGAAGAGTGGAGAAGAAGAAGTTTGAGAACAATGGGTTTAATCCCGTGTGTTTTCTGTTTTTGAACTTTAAAAATCACTGGAAAGATTTACTCTATGCGATCGTGAAGAAACGGCTGCGATCACATAGAAGACTACCCTCTAAAGCACCGCGATCGCAAAGATGGGCCTTCGATCGCACAGTTCAAGGGACCCCTCCCTGTGCGATCGCGAACGAGGCTATGCAATCGCACAGGATACCTAGCCAGCCCCCACCCAGATCTGCGTTACCCCTATGCGATCGCGGACAGTGCTATGCGATCGCATAAAGGAACTGATCTCCCCTTTTACCTAAAGTTATGCGATCCCAGAAGAACCTACGCGATCGCATAGAGGACTACATCATACATCAGCAACAGTCCATAACACAAGATTTTCTAACACTTCTGCACTCCGACACCCACCTGAAACTCACCCGAGTGCTCGGGGCTCAAAACCGAATATACACATAACTTCAAAATCATCCTACGGACTTATTCGAGTAATAATACCACCAAAATAACATCCAAAACAATGAATTAAGCTCCAAAATCTATAGAATTTTCTCAAACTTCATAAACTATCATGTTTTCCATTTTTTATCCGAAACACGCCAAACCAAGTTCGTTTCTTACCAAATTTTACAGATAACTCATATAACACATATTGAACCTCTTCCGGGCTCCAGAACCATAATACGGGCCCGGTAACACAGGTTTCTCATCAAAGTTCATTTCCAAAATTCTTTATTATTTTCAAAAAATAATTTTCTTTAAAATTTCATTTCTCGGACTTGGGACCTCGGAATTCGATTCCCGGCATACGCTCAAGTCCCATATTTTCCTACGGACCCTCCGAGACCGTCAAATCCGGGGTTCGGCTCTATTTACCAAAAATGTTAACTAAAGTCAACTTTATTCAATTAATTATCATAAATTAAACTTTATATCAAGTTTCCACACAAAGGCTTCTCGGCTACGCGCCCGGGCTGAGCACGCACATCGAGGTGAGATTAATAGAGGCTTTCGGGGCCTCGGAACATAATTTTAGTTAAATTTACATGGGATGACCTTTTGGGTCATCACAATCTCCACCTCTAAAACAAACGTTCGTCCTCCAACAGACATAGAAAGGTGCCTGAATCGGGGAAAAGATGGGGATATCGGCTCCGCATATCGGACTCGAACTCTCGGGTAGCTGCCTCAATAGGCTGACCTCTCAACTGAACACGAACCGAAGGATAACTCTTCGATCTCTACGGACGAACCTGCCGAGCTAATATGGCTACCGGCTCCTCCTCATAAGTCAAATCCTTGTCCAACTGGACACTGCTGAAGTCAAGTACATGAGATGGATCCGCAATATACCTCCGAAGCATAGATACATGAAATACCAGGTGTACCACCGATAAACTCGGTGGCAAAGAAAGTTTGTAGGCCACCTCTCCCACTTTATCAAAAATCTCAAATGGGCTAATGTACCTAGGGCTCAACTTGCCCTTCTTTCCGAACCTCATCACGCCCTTCATGGGCAACACCCGAAGAAATACCCGGTCTCCTATCATGAATGCAAAATCTCGAACTTTGCGATCCACATAAGTCTTCTGCCTGGACTGAGCTATACGTATTCTATCCTGAATGATCTTCACCTTGTCCAAGGCATCCTGGACTAACTCAGAACCCAATAATCTAGCCTCTCCTAGCTCAAACCATCTGACTAGAGACCGACACCGCCTACTATACAACGCCTCATACGGAGCCATCTGAATGCTCGACTGATAGTTGTTGTTTTAGGCAAACTCAGCTAAAGGCAAGAACTGGTCCCATGACCCACAAAAGTCAATGACACAAGCCTGCAACATATCCTCCAAAATCTGAATAGTACGCTCAGACTGTCCGTCCGTCTGAGGATGAAATGTTGTGCTCAACTGAATCTGTATGCCCAACTCTCGTTGAAATACTCTCCAGAAATGGGAGGTAAACTGAGTACCTCGGTCTGATATAATGGATATGGGAACACCATGCAATCTGACAATCTCTCTCATATAGATCTTTGCCAACTTCTCCGCTGAATATGAAACTGATACCGGAATGAAGTGTGCTGACTTGGTCAGCCTATCCACAACAACCCACACCGCATCAAACATCCTCTGAGTCCGTGGGAGTCCACCTACAAAATCCATGGTGATACGCTCCCACTTCCACTCGGGAAGCTGAATCTGCTGCATCAAACCATGGGGGCTCTGGTGCTCGTACTTAACCTGCTGACAGTTCAAGCACCGAGCTACATAAGCTACAAAATCCTTCTTTATCCTCTGCCACCAATAATGCTTCCGCAAGTTCTAGTACATCTTTGCGGCGCCCGGATGAATGAAATATCGGGAACTATGAGCCTCCTGTAGAATCAACTCACGAATACCATCAACATCAGGTACACAAATACGGCCTTGCATCCTCAAAACTCCTTCATCATTAACCGTAACCTGCTTGGCATCTCTATGCCTGACCCTATCTCTAAGGATACATAAATGACGATCATCATACTGCATGGCCCGAATACGGTCATACAACGAAGATCGGGCCACAGTATGAGCCAAAACACTGTCAGTCTCAAAAACCTCCAATCTCACAAATCGGTTGGCTAAAGCCTGAACATCCAAGGCAAGAGGTCGCTCTTCGACTGACAAATAAGCAAGACTACCCATACTGGCTGACTTCCGGCTCAAAGCATCGGCCACCACATTGGCCTTCCCCGGATGATAAAGAATGGTAATATCATAATCCTTCAACAACTCTAACCACCTCCTCTGCCTCATGTTCAACTCCTTTTGCTTGAACAGATACTGCAAACTCTTGTGATCTGTGAACACCTCACATGGTACACCATACAAATAATGCCTCCAGATCTTGAACGCATGAACAATAGCTGCTAACTCCAAATCATGAACTGGATAATTCTTCTCGTGAACCTTCAACTAACAAGAAGCATAGGCTTTGACCTTGCCATCCTGCATCAACACTGCACCAAGCCCAACCCGTGAAGCATCACAATACACGGTATACGGTTCTGAACCTATGGGAAAAACTAACACCGGTGCCGTGGTCAAGGCTGTCTTAAGCTTTTGAAAGCTCGCCTGGCACTCATCAGACCACCTGAACTCAGCACCCTTCTAGGTCAACCTGGTCATCGGGGCTGCTATAGATGAAAAGACCTCCATAAATCGGCGATAATAACCTGCTAAGCCCAAGAAGCTCCGAATCTCTGTAGCTGAAGTGGGCCTAGGCCAATCCCTGACTGCTGAAATCTTCTTGGGATCCACCCGAATACCCTCTGATGACACCACATGGCCTAGAAATGCCACCGAACTCAACCAGAACTCACACTTGGAAAATTTGGCATACAATTGACTATCCCTCAGAGTCTGGAGGGCGACTCGAAGATGCTGCTCATGCTCCTCACAGCTACGGAAGTATATCAATACATCATCAATGAAAATGATAATGAACGAGTCCAAATAGGGCCTGAACACTCGGTTCGTCAACTCAATAAAAGCAGCGGGGGCATTTGTCAACCCAAATGACATCACCAAGAACTCATAATGCCAATAACGAGTGTGAAAGGTTGTCTTAGAGACATCAGACGCCCTAATCCTCATCTGATGGTAACCAGTTCTCAAGTCAATCTTGGAAAACATTGTAGCACCCTGAAGTTGGTCAAATAGATCATCATTCCTCGGCAAAGGATACTTATTTTTAATAGTAACCTTATTCAGTTGCCGGTAGTCAATGCACATCCTCATTGAACCATCTTTCTTCTTTACGAACAACACGGGAGCACCCCAAGGAGAAACAATAGGCCTAATGAAGCCTTTATCCAACAAATCCTGCAACTGTTCCTTTAATTCCTTCAACTCTGGCGGAGCCATACAATACGGGGGAGTAGAAATGGGCTGAGTGCCCTCAGCTAACTCAATACAAAAGTCGATATGCCTGTCGGGTGGCATACCCGACAGGTCAGCAGGGAATACCTCTGGAAACTCACGAACCATGGGAACAGACTCCACAAAAGGAACCTCGGCACTAGAATCACGAACATAGGCCAAATAGGCCAGACAACCCTTCTCGACCATGCGCCGAGCCTTCATTTAAGAAATAACCCTATCGGAAGAATGACTAGGAGTCCCTCTCCACTCCAAACGAGGTACTCCTGGCAAGGCTAAGGTCGATGTCTTGGCATGACACTCCAGAATAGCATGATAGGGAGATAGCCAGTCCATCCCCAATATAACATCAAAGTCCACCATATCTAGAAGCAAAAGATCAACCTGAGTCTCCATCCCTCCAATAACTACTAATAAAGCACGGTAGACTCGATCTACCACTATAGAATCACCCACCAGGGTAGACACATATATAGGAACACTCAGGGAATCACGGGGCATGCTCAAATAAGGGAAAAATATGAAGACACATAAGAGAAAGTAGAACCCGGATCAAATAACACCGAAGCATCTCGGCTGCAAACTGAAACCGTACCTGTGTTAACCGCATCAGAGGCCTCAGCCTCAAGCCTAGCAGGAATAGCATAACACTTGGGCGGAGCCCCTCCAACCTGAACATCTCTGGGTCGACCTACTATAGCCTGACCTCTACCTCTCATGACTTGTCCTCCACCTCTATGATTCTGACCTCCACCTCTGGCACCCCGACCTCCACCCCTAGCTGGCTGAGGGAGTGGGGGTGCACCTGATGCTGGGACCATGGCATGAGAACTATGATACTGAGAGCTACCCGAAGCTCAGGGGAAATACCTGGTAATATGCCCTGAAACACCACAAGAATAACAAAACCTCTGCTGCAGTGGCTGCTGACTCTGGAACTGGCCTTGTCGACCCGGATAACCACCCTAGAAGCTCTGAAGCGGCGGTGCATTGATAGGTGCTGGTGGTTCACTAATAGGAGCTGGTGGTGCACTATGAGATACCTGAAGTGCCGACTGATATGGTCTGGGAGGATGACCTCGGCCAAAAGAATATCTGCCTCCAGATAAGGCTCCACTGAATCGACCGAAGTGACGGGGCCTCTTGTCAGCCCCCTGACCACCACCCTGTGACAAAATCATCTCAATCCTCCTGGCCACATTGGCCGCATCCTGGAATGAAATATCAATACCTGACTCCCTAGCCATCTAAAGTCTAATGGGCTGAGCTAAGCCATCAATAAACCTCCTCACTCTCTCACGATCAGTGGGGAGTATCATAATAGCATGCCTGGCTAGAGTGATGAACCTAGTCTCGTACTGAGTGATAGACATAGAGCCCTGCTGGAGACGCTCAAACTGCCTCCGGAGATCCTCTCGCTGAGTAACTGGAAGAAACTTCCCCAAGAATAACTTGGAGAACTGAGCCCAAGTCACAGGTGCAGACCCAGCTGGTCTGCTCAAGCAATAATCTATCTACCAAGTCTTGGCGGTACCAGATAGACGAAATGTAGCAAAATCAACTCCATTGGACTCCAGTATGCCCATGTTCCGAAGAACCTCATGACAGTTGTCCAAGTAATCCTGGGGATCCTCTGATGGTGCACCAGTAAAAGTAGTAGGGAATAACTTGGAGAATATATCCAATGTCCATAAGGCATCTGCTGACATAGCTGCTCCCTCAACTGTTGGTGCCACAATACCTGGCTGAGCTACTCCGACTGTCTGAGGTGTCAAAGTCTGAAACTGAGGATCTAGCTGCTCTGGTGTGCGAGTAGCAAGAGTCTGGGTCCCTCTCCCAGCCTGAGAGATGGCTGGTGCAATAGGAAGAAGACCGGCCTGAGCCACACTCTCCATGAGTCCCACTAAGTGGACTAGAGTGTTCTGAAGCACCGGGGTAGCAATGAACCCCTCTGGGATCTGAGCTGGTCCAACTGGGACTGTCGGAGTAGGAACCTCACCGGCAAAATCTACTTGTGGGTCCTCTACTGGGGCTGTTGCTCTGGGCTGAGCCCTGCCCCTGCCTCGGCCTCTAGCACGGCCTCGGCCCCTAGCACGACCTCGGCCCCTCGTAGGAGCTGCAATAGGAGGATCGGGCTGTTGATCGGTAGATGAGGAAGCATGCATTCTCTCCATCTGCGAGAGAGTAGAATAGAAACTCAATTAATATTTAGAATTCATATCGCACGACAGAGAACAAGAAATGTGGAGTTGTTCCTAACTTTGCAGCCTCTGGGGGATAAGTACAGATGTCTCCGTACCGATCCCTCAGACTCTACCATGTTTGTCAATGAGTTATGAGACCTAAGCAACCTAGTGCTCTGATACCAACTTGTCATGACCCGAAATCTCACCTTCAGGCCGTGATGGCGTCTAACGTTGAACCCGCTAGACAAGCCAACGTTTGTATTAATTTACTAACTTTCTTTACTTATGCCATTTAAAGATGAAACAATGAACATAACCAATTAATAATAGTGCGGAAGCTGCAAGTTTATATATTAATAAGATAGTTGCCACAAATTTTACGTACATAGTCCCCCAGAATTTGTGTCACAACATCTCACGGACTGTCTAAGATTACTACAACAAAAGTCTGAAATAAGAGTACCACTTCTATGATACTCAGATAAGACAGAAATAATAAGATAGAAGATGATGCCGAGATCCACGAACGCATGCGGAACTACCTCGGTGTCGCCTGTATGGACTGAAGGATACTCCCTCTAACGATGTTCACTGGGTCCGACTGCGTAATATGCACAACATAAAGAAGTGAAGGTGTAGCATCAGTACAACCGACCCCATGTACTGAGTAAATGTCGATCCTAACCTCGGAAAAGTAGTGACGAGGCTAGACATGACAACAACAATTTACCTGTACACTTCTATAATATGTACCAGAGAAAAATAGCAAGAAATAAGCAGTTAAGCATGGTAATACGGGGACAAGTAATAGGGGGTAACAAGTGAGAATCAAAGATGAGTAACTGAACAAACAACAATACGAAAGAAGCAAGTCAACAGGAACTAATAACTCAAACAAATATGTACACGGCATCACCCTTCGTGCTTTTACTCTCGTCCTCACAATGCACAGTATAAAATGGAAGCAATATAAATCATAACACGACATCACCCTTCGTGTTTTTGCTCTCTTCCTAACTATGCAATGTATGAAAGAAAGCAATATAAATCATGGCACGGCATCACCCTTCGTGCTTTTACTCTCTTCCTCACTATGCAATGTACAAATGAAAGTAAGAATAATCATGGCACGGCATCACCCTTCGTGCTTTTACTCTCTTCCTCACTATGCAATGTACAAATGAAAGTAAGAATAATCATGGCACGGCATCAGCCTTCGTACTTTTACTCTCTTCCTCACTATGAAATGAAGGCATCACCCTTCATGCTTTACACTCTTCCTGACCCAAATCAACAACAAATAATAGTTTGGTAAGGAATGCAACAGAGTGAAATACAAATCATAACCACCCATCAAGGGGAATATCAACCAAAATAATAACATTGCCCGGCAAGGGACTCAGCTATAACCAATATCTTACGAGTACATAACTTACTGAATTGGGTCCTCAACTGAGACATCATATCACAAGTACTTAAGCAAGTATTCTCAGCAATTAAACAACTTCCCAAATGAAACTACTTCTTAACACAATAAATATCGGAGTAACAACAAGTAATTCACAAAACTAGACTCACGGGCATGCTTGACAAACAATGCATTGGTACTTGTCACCTCACCTATACATTGAACATGATAGAACAAGTAGCACATACGACCCAACACCTATTCCCTCACTAAAGTTAGGCCAAACACTTACCTCGACTCCAAGAATGCCAATCAAGCCTCTAGCACCGCTTTCCCTCTCGAATCCAACTCTGAAACGATTGTATCTAGACATAATCGACTCAATAATATCAATAATGACTCAATAACTCAATTCCAAAGCTTAATTATACATTTCCCATCATTCTTCCAAAAATACCAAAATTCGACCCCGGGCCCGCTCGGTCCAAACACGATGTTCAGACAAAAATCCGATCACCCATTCCCCCACGAGCCCGAATATACAATTTGTTTTGAAATTCGACCCCAAAATGAGGTTGAACTCCCAAAAATTCCAAAAGCCTAACTTTACCCAAAACCCCAATTTCTACACTTCAATTTCATGTTTTTAGGCCTAGAATCTAGTGATTGATGATGAAAATGTAAGAAAAAGGAGTTAAGAACACTTACCTATGAAGTTATGGAGGAAAGTTCTCCCAAGAATCGCCCAAGAAGAGTGGAGAAGAAGAAGTTTTAGAAAAATGGGTTTAATCTTGTGTGTTTTCTATTTTTCAACTTTAAAAATCACTGGACGTATTTACTCTATGCGATCGCGAAGAGAGGGCCGCGATCTCATAGAAGACTACCCTCTAAAGCACCGCGATCGCAAAGATGGGCCTTCGATCGCACAGTTCAAGGGACCCCTCCCTGTGCGATCGCGAACGAGGCTATGCAATCGCACAGGATACCTAGCCAGCCCCCACCCAGATCTGCTATGCCCCTATGCGATCGCGGACAATGCTATGCGATCGCATAAAGGAACTGATCTCCCCGTTTACCTAAAGCTATGCGATCGCAGAAGAACCTACGCGATCGCATAGAGGACTACATCAGACATCAGCAACAGTCCATAACACAAGATTTTCTAACACTTCTGCACACCGACACCCACCCGAAACTCACCCGAGCCCTCGGGGCTCAAAACCGAATATACACATGACTTCAAAATCATCCTACGGACTTATTCGAGTAATAATACCACCAAAATAACATCCAAAACAACGATAAGCTCCCAAATCTAAAGAATTTTCTCAAACTTCGTAAACTATCATTTTTTCTATTTTTTATCCGAAACACGTCAAACCAAGTCTGTTTCTTACCAAATTTTAAAGATAACTCATATAACACATGTTGAACCTGTTTCAGGCTCCGGAACCATATACGGGCCCAGTAACACAGGTTTCACCTCAAAGTTCATTTCCAAAAGTCTTTATTATTTTCAGAAAACAATTTTCTTTAAAAATTCATTTCTCGGGCTTGGGACCTCGGAATTCGATTCCGGGCATACGCCCAAGTCCCATATTTTCCTACGGACCCTGCGGGATCGTCAAATCATGGGTCCGGGTCCGTTTACCAAATATGTTCACTAAAGTCAACTTTATTCAATTAATTATCATAAATTCAAATTTATATCAAGTTTCCACACAAAGGCTTCCCGGCTACGCACCCGGGCTGCGTGCGCACATCGAGGTGAGATTAACGGAGACTTTCAGGGCCTCAGTACACAATTTTAGTTAAATTTACACGGGATGACCTTTTGGGTCATCACAAACGTCTACATTTTTCAATGATTTTACAGTAATGACTAATTATGGTATTAATGTATCGTTACAATGAGTAACCGTAACAGTTGCGTGAAGGCTATGTAATGTGTGGATCATTAATTGAAGATCTGTAAATCTGCCCTTTGTTTCGATAGGATACATTTTGATCGTGTCTTTTCATCTTCTCAATCAGTTTGAGACTCCCGTAGCTAATTACCTCGTGGGTATGATTTGTCGTGCCTATTTGCCTCGTACCTCTTCGTAGAGCCCTGTCCAGCTGTCGCATTTTCATTGCTCTACATAGACTGCTGAGTCATCAAGAATTATTACACCTGTGAAGCTCTTTTTTTTTTTTTACCACAGATAGTCCCCCCACTTACCATTTATTTATCGATTAATATTTGGTAAGTGGATACTCATTTATGGGGGGGGGGGAATATTTTTCCGCCGCTTCACTCAAAATTCATTATCCATTTAATGCTTATGCCATGTGGCATTTCCGGATTGGTTCTGCAATTGTTCAGTGCCTTTTAGGGATTTTTACTGCTACATCAGTCACGAAGTGGCACCTTCAATTATGGCTTTCACATAAAAAAAACTTCCCGTTTTGACGGCAGTCTTCGAGTATAAATACCCCCTTTCCTTTCAAACTTTAATTGTAAAGAATTGCTTCTTGCCTTTGTAAATATGTCTTCCTCAAACCAATCTAAGAGAGTCATAAATGTAGATTATTTGACTCCCTCTTCTATTCCGACGCGGAGTAGGAGAGGTGGGAGGTTGAGGAATTTAGGTTCTACTCCTTCAAGGGGTTCTTCATCTTCTCAAAGTACTTCCCCTCCTTCTTCTAGGTCTTTAACTTCTCTGAGGGCTAGATCTTCTAGATCTTCGTCCAAAGGTAGAGAACATCATGAACCTTTGCGCGAACCGAGGGTCGATGAAATAGTACCTGCGGAATTCACCTTTTCTAGGGATAGTCAGGCCCTTAAAGATTAGCTTTCTTCATTGTCATCTCTTGATAGTGCTAACAAGTACCCTACCCAGATTACTGAAGGTTTAATTTCTCTTGTACGCAGGGACTGTTATTCCGATTTTCCTGTCATCATTCCTAATAGTAATCAAAGAATAACGTCTTACAAGACGGGGTATTCTTTTGTTTATACTTATCCCTTTACATTAGGGTTCAAGCCTCCTATCGACCCAGTAATCATCGAGTTCGTTGGATTTTTAAAAAATTTCTTGGGACAAGTCGGTCCACTTGTATGGCGAGTCGTTGCATGCCTTAGATATTTGGCTACCTTAGCTTTGGTACCATTTACCTTTCATCATCTTATTCACCTCTATTCTCCAATGTTGTTCCGCAAGGGAATTGTACCCTGGCTGCTAGGAGTAAAAGGGTGTTAGTGACTCCTGAGGATGATAGGGATCGAGGTTGGTTTCTTCGGTATGTTGTTGTTCCTACTGCTAGTTTAGTAGGTGAAGAGAATCTTCCCTTCCCTGAGAAGTGGAATCTTGCACGTGAGTACATTTTTTCTCACATTCCTTGCTTTTTTCTTCCGGTATTTTATCAATGTCGTAGTTGTTTATTCTTTATGCAGCAATCATGAGAACAATCGAGAATGTCTCCGATTTCCGAGATTGGGTAGAAAAGCTTTTGTTAACCGCTCCGTTAGAATAACGTTCATGGAAGTACCTCTCCGGGAGGTTTGGTTGGAGAGTTAAGACTCATGGTAAGTGAAGTTTTTGTTTGTACTTCTTCCTTCGTTTGAGCATCATTTAATCCCTTTCCTTTGATAGGATTTCCCACTTGTGGAGTTTCTGCATCTATTCCCAAGTTGTCTCTGGCTCAGGCCCATGAGATCATATCGGGCTCTTCTTCTTCATGAGAAAAGAAAGTGGGTCAAGGACTTTGGAAGATGAGGAGGAAGAGGAGGGCTCTTTAATACATAGGTCACGTAGAAGGAAGGTGGTTTCAAACGACGAGTCTACACCTGTCATTGAGCCTTCCGTGCCTGAAGTTGAATTTTCTGCCCCTGAGGATGCTACTCCCTCTCCCGTGCGTGAATCTGTTGATCTTTTATTCCGTGAGGGTTTTCATCATGTCGCTGATGAAGCTCCCCTGGCTGTTTTCTCTCCTTCTCTTAGAGAACTTCCCTCAACTATTCCAGCTATTTCTCTTGCTCCCGCGGCTATTCCTGCTCCTATGGCTTTTTCGGCTCCTCAAACTTCCTGGCCCGTGTCTCCCACAGCTGTTCCTGCTTCCGTGCCTTCTGTTACAGAAGTAAGGTCTTCCAGAAGGGAGATGATGTGTGTGATGATAGATGTACCGGCAGAGGGTAGCCTCTTTAAAAATTCTGGCCAGCCTGATGTGTGGTTGAAACCGTTGATAGGTCCGGTAGAGAGAGCTAAGCTGGATAGCCACAGTTCCCTTACATGGGCTAATGATATTGTGCATACTTCTTTAAAGGTAGAATGCATTTTCTTTCATTCATTCTTGTAAACATACTTCCCGTATCTGATTGATTTTCTTTTGTAGATCAATCTCATAGGCACGGAGCTTATGAAGAGGGTTTCTCATACGGAGAAGGAAGTAAATGAGTGGCATACTGAAGCAGATAATTGGAAAGAGCAGTATGAAAGCTTAAGGCTCGACATGGAGGTTGTAGAAGAAGAAAAATGTACCTTGGAGAAGCAAGTGAGGGTCATGACAGCAGAGTTGATCGTGGAGAAGGCATCTTCTGATCAAGAAGGCAAGGATAAGAACGTCCTAGAGTCCTCATTTGCAGAGCAGTTGTCCCGTGCCTCTGAAGAGATTAGGAGCTTGAATGCCCTACTAGACCAAAAGGAGGAGTAATCAGGTGAACTTGTGCAATCACTTACCCAGACCCAGAAGGATTTCCGCAATTCTTTGGAAACAGTTCAACTTCGGGAAAGGTCTCTCGCTCCTTTAAGGGCCTCTAATGATGCTACCGTAGTTGAGAGGGATGAATTAAGAGATGAGATTGTACTGTGGGAGAAATATTACGAGTTTCTTGAAGAAAAGGTAGTTGTCGATGTCAGTTGGGCGTATATGAACTCTCGTCTCGACACATTGACTGAAATGAGCCGAGAGGGTTTTGACCTCAATGCTGAAATTGCAAAAATCAAGGAGACCATTGAGAAGTCTCAACAGGGTCAAAATCTTTCTTCACCTGAAGGTGAGGCTCCTGCTTCTCAAGTCTTCTTCACCCCAAGTTGCTCCTCCTTCCATGAAGTCAATCCCCCATCTGAAGAAGTTTAAGATGTTGCCCCCCCCCCCCCTTTTTTCTTTGTTTCAATTGGTGGTTACCTCTAGTCCCATCGGGTGTAAGTTTGGATCCTTCTAAGTCCCCAAATGACAACTTAGGAGCATCTTAATGTATAAACACTTAATACGGCTAAGTATAAGTTAATACTTAGTTTACTTAGCCGTTAATATATTAATGCAAGTATGACTTTTGATTTGAGCTTCTGTTTTCACTCTTTAAGTCTTTTTCATGTTTCATTTTTGAGGTTTACGTTTTACCTCTGAGTTTTGCATATCAAATGCTTAGATCATTCGTACCTTTTTGTAGTAAGTACGGTTTTGTGAAAGAGGGCCCTTTTTTATCGATACTTAATGAAGAAGACGTCTTAACTTCATAATGGTGTAAAAATGCAATAGAGAGAGAGGAATTTTTCACATGTTTAACAATGTTTCTGAAGAAAGTTTTTCTGTTTGAACTTTCGCAGCATTTCACATCTGTTTGAGTATCGTCTAAAACTCATGTTGCAACTGTTTTCATTTAACAGGTTTGATGTAATCTTGTATTTCGTAACTGTTTTTTTTGTGAAATAGTTTTTTCGAGTTAATACAAGGAATAACTAGTTTTTGTTTGTGACAATATGTTACACCCCATGTTTTCGTACATGAGAGTACATCGTAAGTTAATTGATGTAAGCTCAC
>ML272492.1:0-11193 GCA_005239495.1 Nicotiana undulata | reverse complement strand
TCAGCCAATTCATTATGAAACCTGGGAATGTACCTAAACTCGATGGACTTGAACCTTTTGCTATGATTTTCCACACATTGTTTGTATGGAATGAGCTTGATGTCTCGAGTCTCCCATTCACCTTAAGCCTGCCGAATAAGCAAATTTGAATCTCCCATCACCAACAGTTCGTGCACATTTAGATTTATTGCCATGTTCAGACCCATGATGCAAGCTTCATATTCCGCCGTGTTGTTTGTACAGAAAAAACGAAGTCACGCTGTGGCAGGGTAATGCTGCCCAGGAGGTGATACAAGAATTGCCCCAATCCCTACACCTTTGATGTTTACCGCCCCATCAAAGTATAGTTTCCAAACTTGACTGTCATCTTGGACTGCTTCTTCAACTAAATTAACCTCTTCATCTGGGAAGTATGTGTTCAAAGATTCATACTCATCATCAACCGGGTTTTCTGCCAAATGATCAGCCAAAGCTTGTGCTTTCATGGCCGTACGAGTGACATAAACAATATCAAACTCTGTGAGCAAGATTTGCCACTTTGCCAATCTGCCTGTTGGCATCGGCTTCTGAAAGATGTACTTCAGGGGATCCATTCGGGATATGAGGTAAGTTGTATAGGCCAAGAGATAATGCCTAAGCTTCTGGGCGATCCAAGTTAAGGCGCAACATGTCCTTTCCAAAAGAGTATATTTTGCCTCATAAGTGGTGAACTTTTTGCTCAAATAATAGATTGCTTGTTCCTTTTTTCCTGTGGTATCATGTTGACCCAGAACACAACCAAACGAACTATCCGTTACTGACAGATATAAGAACAGAGGCCTACCAGGTTCCGGCGGTACCAAAACAGGGGGATTTGACAAATATTCTTTAATCTTATCAAAAGCTTCTTGGCACTCATCTGTCCACTTGATAGCAGCATTCTTTTTCAACAATTTAAAAATAGGCTCACATGTGGTTGTAAGCTGCGCGATGAACCTACTGATGTAGTTCAACCTCCCGAGTAAACTCATGACTTCTTTTTTATTCTTTGGGGCAGGAAGCTCTCGAATGGACTTTATCTTTGATGGATCTAACTCAATGCCTCTTCGACTAACTATAAAACCCAAAAGCTTCCCAGAAGGAACTCCAAATGCACATTTGGCTGGATTGAGTTTGCGATTGTACCTTCGTAGCCTTTCAAAGAACTTTTTCAAGTCTTGCACGTGGTCATCTTGTGTTCTGGACTTAATGATCACGTCATCAACGTACACTTCAATCTCGTTGTGCATCATGTCATGGAATATGGTAGTCATGGCCCTCATGTAAGTTGCCCCTGCATTCTTCAAACCAAATGGCATGACTCTATAACAATAAGTTCCCCATGGAGTGGTGAAGGCGGTCTTTTCTGCATCTTCTTCATCCATCAGAATTTGGTGATATCCGGCATAACAATCCACAAAAGATTGGATCTCATGTTTAGCACAATTGTCAACAAGGATATGAATGTTGGGTAGAGGAAAGTTGTCTTTTGGACTCGCTTTGTTTAAATCCCTATAGTCAACACAAACTCTGATTTTCCCATCCTTCTTTGGAACCGGCACAACATTTGCTAACCATGTAGTGTATCGAACGACCCTGATCACATTTGCACTTAGTTGCTTTGTGATTTCTTCTTTGATCTTATCACTCATGTCTGTCTTAAACTTCCTTTGTTTTTGTTGGATTGGTGGAAAATTAGGATGTGTGGGAAGTTTATGAACCACTAAATAGGCACTCAAACCCGGCATGTCATCATACGACCAAGCAAATACATCTCTATACTCGAACAAAACTTGAATTATGGCATCTCTCGTCTTTTGTTCAGTATGAATGCTTATTTTTGTTTCTCTTGTTTCTTCAGGACTTCCCAGGTTAATTGCCTCAGTTTCATTTACATTAGGCTTAGGCTTATTCTCAAATTGGTCCAATTCCCTTTTTATTTCCTTTAAAGCCTCATCTTCATCATACTCAACTTCTTGATTCATTATTTCGATATTAGACAGCTTTTTAAGACCTGGGCATGAATTTCGCGTGCATGTCATGTTTTTAAAGCTAACATTAACAAAACTGAAAATGATAAGAAATAAACAAAAATTAGGGGAAGGAAAAGACAGAATTTTACTATGAAACTGGAACTTCATTTTATTGAATTTGAAAGGATAGAAGGATTAACATCAAAGCAAAGCATTTAAACTAAAATATCTGGGTTACAACCCTTAAAATAATCCAAATATAG
Source organism: Nicotiana undulata (assembly GCA_005239495.1). Taxonomy (NCBI): domain Eukaryota; kingdom Viridiplantae; phylum Streptophyta; class Magnoliopsida; order Solanales; family Solanaceae; genus Nicotiana; species Nicotiana undulata. The sequence continues at coordinate 8,939 of ML272492.1, read as the reverse complement.
AAAAAGAAACAAAACAGACTACCAAGACTCCTTCCTGATGGGAATAGGAGTTGCTTCCCAGTTGTTGAGAGAAGTATCTGGACCAATCAGTTGAACACTTGCACGGCTAGGGCCCTCGCTAACTTGAACCATATTGATCTCATAGAACATCTCCTTGAGACCTTGGCAGACTTCATCAATGTCATCCTGAGTAGAAAGATTTTGGACTTCTTCAAAATGTTGCTTGACAAAAGAGTAAGCGATGTGAGGGATTGGTTTGGACAAATTCCAACCATTCTTTTTGCCGGCCTTGGCTCTATTTTTGTCAGCTGATGTTGGTTTAAAACCCAAGCCAAAGGTATCTTTCTTCAAAAAGGGAGCAATGGGGTTCACAATTCCCTGCAGAGAGGATCCTAATCCTTTTCCTTGTTCATAGTCGTTCCTCAACATTAGTCAAGCTACCATCATAGATGTGTCTGAAAGATNCAAAATGTTGTTTGACAAAAGAGTAAGCGATGTGAGGGATTGGTTTGGACAAATTCCAACCATTCTTTTTGCGGGCCTTGGCTCTATTTTTGTCAGCTGATGTTGGTTTAAAACCCAAACCAAAGGTATCTTTCTTCAAAAAGGGAGCAATGGGGTTCACAATTCCCTGCAGAGAGGATCCTAATCCTTTTCCTTGTTCATAGCCGTTCCTCAACATTAGTGAAGCTACCATCATAGATGTGTCTGAAAGACGGGGATGCATAATTGGTTTTCCTTCTTCCACTCGGTCCATCTCAATCACCTCAAATGTTTGATATATGAGGGATTCACATCCTTCCTTGGCCTCGATACATGGAATGGACGGGTCATTATAGACGGATGAGTCGTCCTCCCCATGAATAACAATTTCTTGCCTGTCATACTCAAATTTGACCATTTGATGTAGGGTGGATGGTACAGCTCTAGCCATATGGATCCACGGCCTTCCTAGAAGAAAATTATAGGAAGTTTTCATATCCAAGACTTGAAATACGATGTTAAAATCAACCGGGCCAATTGTCATGGTGAGTTCGATTTCCCCAATAGTGTCTCTTCTAGAACCATCAAAAGCCCTGATGCTGACACTACTAGTTCGAATTCTGTTAGTGTCAATGTTCAGCTGTTGTAGAGTAGAAAGAGGGCATACATCTACACTTGAGCCTCCGTCAATCATGACTCCTTTTACGTAATGCCCTTCACATTTGACCATAAGATGCAAAGCTTTATTGTGCCCAGCCCCTTCCTCAGGCAAATCATCATCGCTAAAAGAAATCTTATTCACTTCAAAGAATCTTTCAGCCATTTTTTCTAGTTGATTCACCGTTGTCTTTTCTGAGACATATGCTTCGTTCAAAGTTTTGATCAACACACGGCAATGTTCTTCTGAGTGAAAAGGCAGAGATAACAAAGATATCTGAGCAGGGGTTTTCCTTAGTTGGTCAATGATTAAGTAGTCTTGAATTTTCATCTTCTTAAGGAATTCCTCCGCTTCTTTTTATACAACGGGTTCTTTCACTGGCAAGTGACTGTCCCTGGCTTGCTTAGCTTTTCTCAATTCCTCTGGCGAGTAGCATCTTCCAGAGCGGGTCAAGCCCCCATTTCATCTATTTCTTCAACTATCTCTTTTCCTTTGTATGTCATGACAATCTTATTATAATTCCAGGGAATAGCTTTTGTGTTTGTCACTAGGAGCTGTGCAGCAGGTCGGATCACAACTGGCTCTGTTATATTTCTCAAACCATTATTTGGAACAATCTTTTGAATCCCCCCAGGGAGGTAAAGTTTTGGCCCGCCCAATTGAACCTCAACCTTTTTTGTTCTTCCAGGGACATAGAGAATCATTTTTCAAGAACCTACCAAATTCAAATTTGAACTCGCACCTTTCACAATCAACGGTGCCAAATGCGGCGGGCTTACTATCACATTTGGTTCTTGACCTATGGTTCCAACAACCATCTTTGTCTTGCCAGACTGCTTATAATCCCGATCATCATAATCATCCCAATAAAATGTGTATTATCATGAGTTGGGAGTGGATTGTTTGTGATATTAGGAGTATCCTCATTGTTTGTCACCAGAATTGCCTTTGCTTCGATCAAATTTTCAATGGCTTTCTTTAATGTCCAATAATTTTCGGTACTATGACCTTGTGTGTTTGAGTGATACTCACATCTTGCATTTGAGTCAAAACCTTTTGAATTTGGATTCACATAAAGTGGCATGACAGGTTCAATCAACTTCAATTGCATCAATTTTCGAAATAGGCTTATATAAGATTCTCCAATTGGGGTGAACTCTTTCTTTGGCTCCTCCTCTCTCACATATCCTTTTCGGGGATGAGGATTATATGATGCCTGAAAATTCGGGCGTAGTTGACGGGAGCCTTGTGGAATCGGTGCCCGCCATTGCTGGTGATTGGGAGGCCTAGCATAAGCCTGAGCATTAAACACTATGTATTGTTGTGGGGGAATTGAGTATCGGGGCCCCTGAGGTGGATAGTAATGTTGAGGAGAATTGGATTGTCCTTGTTGGAACTGCACATAAGAAGGAAATACCTCTCTTTTAACTCCTCTGAACCCAGATGCCATCATAGATCCTTCCTTTTTCTTTTTCCGGTTTCCGAAACTGCCTGACCCGCTTTGAATTGCTTGCGTGGTAGCCTTAAGGGCTGCCTGACTCACAATTTTGCCCGATTGCATGCTGTTCTCAACTATTTCCCCGATCTTAATTGCCTCAGCAAAAGGTTTACCAATGGCGGCTAACATATAATGGAGGTAATCAGGATCCTGAGCTTGGAGAAAATAGTCAATCATTTCTGCCTCTTTCATTGGTGGTTTGACCCTAGCAGCCTGATCTCTCCACTTGATTGCATATTCTCTTAAGCTTTCTGTTGGTTTCTTCTTTATGTTGATGAGGGAGGAACGGTCTGGCACTATATCAATATTGTACTGAAACTGTTGGACAAAATCTCGAGCCATGTCGTTCCAGGCATGCCAGTGAGAGATGTCTTGATCTATGAACCATTCTGAAGCAATTCCAGTCAAACTTTCCCCAAAATAAGCCATGAGTAATTCTTCTTTGCCTTCTGCTCCCCTTAATTGGTTACAATACCTCTTCAAATGGGCGATGGGATCACCATGCCCGTCATACTTGTCAAACTTGGGGGTCTTGAAACCGGGTGGCAAATGGACATGGGGAAACATGCATAGATCGTTAAATGACACACTCTTGTGGCCTCCCAAACCCTGTATGTTTCTCATAGTTTGTTCCAAGCTCTTCATTTTTCTAGTCATTTCCTCTTGTTCCGTATTCTTGTCAGGCTTTTCGACCTCAACTGGGAACATGTTCTGAGGAGTATGCTTGTATGAATCCGGAACCTTAAAAGTCAGTTCTGGAGAGTAATGTTGAGCATCATGAGAATTCAGTTGCAGATCATTGTTGGACTTTTGAGCAAGAGCTGGTTGAGGAACAGTGAAAGTAGGGACAATGGGAACAGTATGTGGGTCATTTCTGAGGGGTGCGGTTGGAGGACATGGAATGGAAGTACTGGGGATAGTGGGAAGGTTAATGCTTGGACTGAATCCAGATTGGTACAATGGGTTACTTGTTAAGGATATGGGCACTTGATTTGCAACTGACACATTATGAAGATTATCCGAAGACCCTTTGGGTGGTGGAGGCGGTGCCTGTCCATTCGCCCAAGCTTGGTACATTTCTGCCAATTGTATCTTCAATACTCTTACTTCTTCAACCAGTCCCGAACTTTGTTCGACCAATAGTCCATGGATATCATCATTATCTGACTCATTCTCACTGTTGTTTGCCATGCTACTTTTTCCTTTTGATCTCGTGTTGTAAGGGTGAGTCGCCAGTTTAAACCACAAACCAACCACCTCTGTTTAACTTTGTCAAAAGATGATAAACAACAAACGTGTTAGAGTTAGGCATTTTGCAGATATTAACACACATTATATGTCATGCACCTAATGCCATTTTCATTTCTAGAATGAGTTTGACAGGCTTCATGCTTCATCCCGGCTTATTGGTTTATTTGTTTATTTTGATCTTGAATTTAGCGTTCTCTCTCTTTTATTTATTCCTAAAATCCTTTTTTTATAATTTTTATTATTATTTTTAGATTAATTATGGTTATGATCGCATCCGATGGGGATTGCCTACGTATCATGACGCCGCATGAATCAGACCATTACGTAGTTCATGAAGAAAAAAATAAAAAATAAAAAATAAATAAAATAATGGTCTTTTTTTTTTTTAAAACAAAACGAAATAGATCAAAATATAATGACAGAAAGAACATTACATCAAAACGACTTAACAGACTTTTAAAAACTTAAAAGACAGGAATTTAAAAGACTAAACAATGACTCAAAATAAAATAACTGCGACATGAAAAGTTCCCACAACTAGACTAAATTTCAACTCCAGAATCATTTGTTTTCAACCACTGGCACATTTGCTCATGGTGGGGCTTGTCCTGGCTGACCCCCCAATGTACGATACATCCTTTCTAACTCTGCTGCAAGATGACGGGCAAAAGTAGGTGCATGCTCCAAAAACTTCTCATAATCCATCCCTTGGCAGTTCACATAGCTTAGAGCAGTATAAACAGCCAAATCATGGACTTGCTCTCTGAAATACTGAAAATTATGGTTTCGATCTTGTAACTGCTGCTGACGAGTGGTGGCTATGTCCCTTATGTGGCCCTCACGATCTAAAGCTGACTCCAATTGAGCCCGAAGTCTAGCCTGCTCGAATCTCTCCTGATCCCTCTCCTTGTCAAAATCTGCATGCTGGTATTCGCTATTGTACCTTCTCATTTCTTCTAACTGTGCATGGAGCTGAGCTTTTGAACGTACCCAATGGGCCTTCTCTCTCTCGAATTGAGCCCTCTCTTCTTTTGCTTGGCGCTGCTTACTTAATTCGGCCTTCTCACTTAACTGTATGATTGTTTCCTTGGCTTTGTCCAACTCCTCTTCAGTCTTTGCCAAAATGGAATCATAATCTTGCACTTTTTCCATCAGATTGGCTATAGTTCTCTGGTCTTTCCAACTTCTCACTGGCACTTCAGAGGCTTTCTTCATCTGCTGAAGCCGAACACGGAGGGCTTCATTCTGACGGATCAAACTCTTCTTTTCACCTTCCGCTTCTTGTACTAGTATGTTTTTCTCAAAATTGAGGTTTCTCAGGATTTCTTCTACGGCATGAATAGTTGCTTTGTATCCATTTTCTTTTTCACCCCAAGCAAACCGTTCTTGGATTTTATCATCAAAGGCTTGAACATGTGGCCTTTTTATGGGCCTTTTGGGCTTGGGTTCTCCCTCAGCATCCACGCGAGATCTCTTCTCGAACCACTTAGCATAACCCGGATCTATCTCACCCTTCGCAGGATCTGGCACTTGGGTATCATCTTTCAAGTAGCGACAACCATTCCAAATTTGTTGGATTAAAGCCTCAGGGAGTGGGGCTTCAGGGTGTAGCTCAATCACTTGTGCACTCAAATCTTCATCATCAGGAACCACTTGATACCTTCCTAGCTGCCTTAGGACTCTCTGTGGTGCATATGGCTGGACACTTCTCAAACCCAATAAAAACAAATAACTCTATAGGGACGACATGTGTATCACCTCTCTTACCGGGAGCCACCCCAAAGTCCACTCAATTTGACTTGCATTTAAGGATCTTAGGTGGGATATCCAAGCTTCCACTCCTTCTGGAGAGTTATAATCTTTTATTCTTTCTTCGTAACTCTTAATGAAATTATCCTTGCTCGGACCATACTGCATGAACTTGGGATGATGTCGGAGATGTTCAATCAACCACATTTGCAACAAAATATTGCACCCTTCGAAGAATTTTGCCCCGGACTTACACAAAGTCAATGCCCGATAAATGTCTGACAGAATGATCGGGGCAAGAGTGTGATGTTCTTTGGTAGTAAGGACATGTACGACCCTGGCTATGCGGATATCAATTGTTCGCTCTTTGTTTATGAATACCATGACTCCTAGAAAAGCCACGATGAAGGCAAAACGACGGTGAATCTTCCACGTGTCCATGTCCTGCTTGTTGGTTAGGCCTTTTTCATGAATTTCAAACCCATTTGGCTGCTCGAACCTAGAATACAAGAAGTAGAAAGAACAACACCCTTTGACTATGTTAGTCTTTCTGATTTGATTACTGATGTTCAGAAGACCGTAGAATCGGTGTACAAAGGGAGCCTTCGGGAATATGAGCTTCTGGTTTCTCAAATCCTTACCAAAATCGGAATATACAGCTATTTCTTCTAAAGTAAGAGTAAGTTCAAAATCGGAGAAGCGGAAGACATTGTGAACAGGGTCCCAAAAAGTCACTAGTGCCTTAATCAAATCATCGCGTGGTTTAATTTTCATAATATCTGTGAGGGCCCCCAGATACTTAGTGACCCATTTCTGACCATCTTCTCCTAAGTCATACCACCACATCTGAAGCTGAAGTGGAGCCTCATCTACAACTGTCAACGGTGTGTTCTGGATAGTGCTCATTATATACCTGTGGGTGGTTAAAATTAGGGTTGACACTAGTCTCAAAAGACAGAACCAATGCACTCATTTTGTAAAACAATCCTTTTTTTTATATAACTCAAAAAAAATATATTAATAAATAAATAAATAAAATAAAATAAAAGAGAGGGTGGTTATTTTTGAAATTATGGCCCCTTCGTACCTCCAAAGATAGCTTTAGGGCCGGGATGGGCATGATGGTAAAAGTGATGCCCAATTGACAGACATGTCCGTTCTTGCGAGGACAACCCTTTCGACAATTATGAAGATGTTCTAAGGCTATTCCGACAAAAACGGTTGGGGATTAACCAAAGTTGGGTCTTCTTAAAAAAGAAATACTAGACACATGTTCCTCTTTTTAAAAAAAAAATTATTTTGTAAAAATGGGGCCGGACCCTATGGAGGTTGCCTATGTATCTCACATCCGGTGACAATCAGACATGCGTAGTTCGGTGAATGTTTCAGGAATAGGATGACACTTTTTGAAAATTCATGCTTATTTTGTAATAATCTTTTTGGGGTAAATACCGAGATTTTTCAAAAACCGGGTAAATTTTCTTGCTCTTGTTTTCTCCCTTCTAGTTTTCCTTCAATTTTTATATTTTTATTTTTATTTTTGTATATATATATATTTTTTTTTTTAGAAATCGGTCAACATGCACAAACCGAATCAAACATAATGCACAAGTAGCACATAAGATGCATCAGGATAGTCTTGTAGTTCTTGGGTACACCTGTCCTAGACGCACCCAACCCCTGTGTTGAGTCCCCAAAGTCAAATGCACATGATGCAAACAAACGTTCCTACTAGGGATCCAGCATGAGGCTATGTTATTCTAGGTTTAAATCTTAGGGGAGTGTTTTAGACCTGGCTTACCCAAGCGTACAGCTCGAGCCGAGGTGGGGGCGACGTACCGGGAGCACGAAAGTCTACCCAGCCTAGTTACTGAACCACAACCTCGTTCTAATTGGTATGACTTCTAATAGAAAAGTGGGCCACGCGCACGTGTGCACCATAAATTCAGAAGACTCAGAAGGGATGCGTAAGAAGGCAGTTTAATACAGTTCAAATAATATCAAAGCGATAAATAAGCAGCAATTAGCACATAAGGTACCCAAAAAAAATAAAAAAATATAATAACATCAAATTAATATAGCCAAGTATAAATCACATTACAAGCTCAAATTCTGAACCCTGAACAGAAGTTCTGGGTTATTATCCCCAGCAGAGTCGCCAGAGCTGTCACACCTCCTTTTTCCGGTAAGGGTAGGATAATGGAGTTTTTCCAATTAAAGTGACATAATCGAAATGAGATTATTTATTCAATTCAGAGTCGCCACTTGAGATAGTTTATGGTGTCCCAAGTCACCGGCTATTTTTAATCCCAAATCGAGGAAGTTTTGACTCTGTGTTAAAGTCTGCAAAACCAGAAGACCGGGTAAGGAATTCAGTTAACCCGGGAGAAGGTGTCAGGCACTCCCGAGTTACGTGGTTCTAGCACGGTCGCTTCTAATTATACCTGGCTTAATTGTTTAACTACTCATTTTTGGGACCTATGTATACCTTTTAACGCTTTTAATAACTCGATTAAGGAATTTTGAAACAAGTCACGTGTACGTGTACTCGTTTGTTCGGTGTGTCAAAGTCATACCACGCGTGCGTGTACACAACTAATAACACTTTAAGTTATTTAAGAAAATGTTTGGTCAAAGTCGCATGAACGCGTATTCTGAATTTATTTGAAAATTGACATTTAAATCATGTGCACGTGTATGTGTACACAATTTATCACGCTTAATTATTTAAGAAAAGTTAGGCCAAAGTCGTGCGAACGCGTACCTTGATTAATTTTGGGAATCGTAATTATGTCATGCGAACGTGTCCATAATCACAATTGAGATTAACTAAGGTCATGAATTATGGAATTTCTGTGGAAAAATTGTAAGGTTCACATTTACATTAAATTAATGAAATGGTTAAGCTATCCCTTTGCTTTGAAAATAAAAATGAGTTCTTTATCCTAGTATTCAAACTCCCCGCTGCNAATTAGCTCTTAATTCAAACAATTTCAATGGCTAAATTATCGTAACAATTCAATTAGAAACGAACAACTAATGCCTAACTCTAAGTTCACAACCATATTGAAGGCAACTAAGGATCAACATTAGAGCCACCATTATTTCACACTAATTTCAAAATAGGAAACAGAATGTTTTAAAATATGTGAACTTTAAACATAAGAGAATATCAAATAACAGGACTATTACATGATGAGATCAGACCAAACTTCGCACCAAATATGTAGATCAGGAAGAAGCTATGCGTCATAAACTAAACTTATATAAATGAAATAAAATCACTTAAACATTTAACTC
>ML272491.1:71153-88358 GCA_005239495.1 Nicotiana undulata | reverse complement strand
GAATTACATGCATGACTTTCAATTCTGAGTTGAATATGTTTAATTGTGAACTAGATTGATGGTACTAGTCGGTTCGGTGATTGTGACTAAAAGTTAAAAAGGGAAACTCGACTCCAGGTATGTATGGCTAATTTTTAACCCTTGTAGAATCTGCTCATTGGCGTTCGAACATATGGTATGTGTACTTCGTTTGAGATTATGTGAATTGATCGTTCTAATGTGTTGAGATGTAAGATTCTATTCTCTAATTGTCTTAGCTGATTGCCATACTCCCGTACTATGTGAATTGTGAAAATGGTGATTCCTTGTGCTTACTCTATTACGTGCAAAGCTCGTTAACTGTTGAACACCTCGGTATGAAAGGATGTACTACCAAATTAAAGAAATGATAACGAATCCAATTGTTGAATGTATCTAAGTGCTAAATGTTGTGTAGTAAATAATGGAAAGTAAACGTGGATAACTAATAGAGCTTTATGTTGATGGAATATTGTATATGATTCACTGTTGGATAAAGATTTCTGTGGCCGTGATTTCATATGGATAAGTGGTTGTTATGGATGAATATCCTTGATGATGAGAATCTTTGTGATTAACTCGTTGGTTGATATGAACTTATGTTCTTCATGATGAAGATCCTTGTGATTTAAATTGGTGGTGATTTTAATTGTCCGGTGGGATCGGGTTGCACGCCGCAACACGGAGTAATAAGGGTGGACGAGGTAATAAGGGTGAGAGCAGGTGATAAAGGTGGCCGTGGTAATAAGGGTGGCCGAGGTAATAAGGATGGAATGTGATCATTATCACTATTGAAATGAAGATCTACGAGACTCTTGAATATGGAGGTGTTGAAAAGAAAAGGGGAATTTGTGAAACTCTTGATGTTGGTTATTTTGATTTATGTGCAATGCTTGTTGGATTCTATTCACTGTCTCTTATCTGTGTACTACTTGATTGTACTTGGGGTAAAGTTTGTTCATACATACTAGTACTATTCCACAGTGCTAACGTCCCTTTTGTCGGGGGCGCTACATCTTTTATATGGATGTAGGTGGTTCCGCAGTAGGTAGCTCAGCCCGCCGTTAGTGGTGCCTCCTCTTCATCTCCTCAGCAGTTGTGGTGAGCCCCTCTTCTCCTCGGGGCCGTGTGTGGATTACACCACCCTCTTTTGCTTATGTTTCTAAAGGTATAGCCGGGGCGTTGTTACCGGCAAGTTATGTAAAATCCCTAGTATTCGTAGAGACTCCGTAGACACAATGTGGGTAGTGTATATATGTAATTTTTTGGGTAGTAACAGTACGTACTCGGAACCGTGGATCAGGTTAGAAAGTTATGTATGTATTATGTATGCTTGAATATTAGTCGTTGGCATGTTAAAAGAGGAAACAATGGAGATATGTTGTAAGACGTACTTTGAAACTAAAATCGGCTAACCCATCTGAATTAATGTATGTTATAAACGCGAGGTTACACGTTGGGCAAGAAAGGCAAACCAGGTCTGCTTGACTGGGACCACCCGGTTAGGCGCCGGTCTCGTCCCTCGATTTTGGGGCTTGACACGAAGGACTCTGCGGACGCGACAGAATTACCTCGCGGTCTCCTCATAGCAGCTATAATGACCCCTAGCCACGGAACTGAGTACTAGTACCTGGATCTGCACACGAGAAACATGTGCAGGAAGGGGCATGAGTACACCACAATTGGTACCTAGTAAGTGCCAAGCCTAACCCCAGTCAAGTAGTGACGAGGTTAGGTTGAGGCTCTACTAGATTTATAAGTAAAACAGTTTAAAATAGTACAGAAGGATATAAATTCTAAGGTAGACAGTAAAAATGAATAATCCGGAAATAAAACAGCAACAAAGAGCCCTTGGCTCAGCACAATGTATCACACAGTGGAATCTCCCGGGATACGTCCCGTAGTTCCATATGTAAAGATGCAGTACAAGGGGAAAGCTCTCGGAATACGTCTGTGGTCCTAATTTAAATATGCAATACAGGGGAAAAACTCTCGGAATACGTCCGGAGTCCCAATTTAAATACGCAGTACAGGGGGAAAGCTCCTGGAATACGTCTGTAGTCCCAATTTAAATATGCAGTACAGGGGGGAAAGCTCCCAGAATACGTCCATAGTCCCAATTTAAATATGCAATGGGAATGAATGTCGGATAAGGTTTATTTAAACAGTTCAGTAAAAGTCACAAGCAAGAAAAGGATAAGGCTAACTAGCATGGTGCACATAGTATCATGTAGGAATTTAGGTAAAACATGTAGACATGCTCCTTCCTAATATAAACTACACAAATAACACATTAAACAGTAAAATAGGAGTGAAATGATCCATGGCATGGAAAGGAAAATGGGATTTTAGCAACAATGGCCCGTGTACGTACTCGATACCTCACGTACATGGCGCCCATACAACAAATAGTATCAAAACAACCTAAGGGGAGGTCCCCAACATAGAGTTAAGCAAGCCACTTACCTCGACTGCTCCACTCAACTCAAGACCACGTTCTTGCCACGAGTACCCGACTCCGAATGACCCAAATCTAGTAAATTCAAGTTCATAATGTAAATATAACTTTAAGGAATTAGTCTAACTAATAAAATCGAAGCTAATACCCGAATTTAGGAAAATTGCCGAAAAAGTCCCCCGGACCCACGTCTCGGAATCGGGTAAAAATTATAAATTTCGGACACCCATTCACTCACGAGTCTAACCATATAAGAATTACTCGAATCAGATACCAAAATCTCGATCAATACTCACAAACTTGGCCTAAGAACTTTATCCAACTTTTCCCCAATTTTCCACCAAAAATTCGAAATTAAAGGATGGATTTAAGTGTATAATCATGGAAATTAGTCTAAACCGAGTAAGAATTACTTACCCAAGTTGCCCAGGTGAAAATCTCTCAAACAATCGCACTTTCCCGAGCTCTCAAGTTCAAAATATGAATTATGGCTTAAACCCTCAAATTTTGGTCTTAACAGCACAGTGATCCCGCACCTGCGAGCACCTGCGGAAAATACATCGCAGGTGCGAAAACTTGCTAAATGAGCTGGGGTCGAATCTACGGTCCCGCACCTACAGAACCCAGACCGCACCTGTGAGCCTGGCTGACCTTGGCCAAAATTGCACCTGCGGCTCCCCTTCCGCAGGTGCGAAACACCAGAACCAACAATGCTTCAGCTCGTTTTCTAAGTCCAAATCATCCCGTTGAGCATCCGAAACATCCCTGAGGCCCCCGGGACCTCAACCAAACTTACCAACCAGTCCCAATACCCTATCCAAACTTGGTTGTGCCATCAAAACACATCACATAACATCAAAATCACCAATTATGCATGGATTCAAGCCTAAGAACTTATGAAATTTCCAAAATCCCCAACCGATGCCGAAACACGTCAAAACTAATTCCAATGACCTCAAATTTTACACACAGGTCATAAATGACACAACATACCTAATCCACTCTCGGAACTCCATTCCAAGCCCGATATCAAAATTTCACCTATCAGCCAAAATCGCCGAAATTATAACTTTCGCCAATTCAAGCCTAAATCTACTACAGACCTCGAAAACACATTTCGGACACGCTCCTAACCCCGAAATCACCAAACGGAGCTAACGGAGTTGACGGAATTCCATTCCGGATCCGTCTTCATACAGTTCCAACTACGATCCGATTTCTAAAGCTTAAACTCATATATATGGACTATGTGTCCCAAAATTCTCCGAAATTCACAACTAAACATTCCGACAAGTCCCAAAAGCAGAAATAAAAATGGGGAAAGCAGTTATTAGGGGATCGGGGCACTAACTCACAAACGACTGACCGGGTCGTTACATTCTCCCCCTCTTAAGAAAATTGTTTGTTCTCGAACGAGCATAAGGACATACCTGAAGCTGTGAACATATGAGGGTATTGGCTGCCATATCCTGATCGGTCTCCCAAGTCGCCTCCTCGACCGGCTGACCCCTCCACTGAACCTTTACTGATGCAATATTCTTTGACCTGAGCTTTCTGACCTGTCTATCCAATATGGCTACTGGCTCCTCAACGTATGATAAATCCTTGTCCAACTGGACTGAACTGAAATCCAAAACATGAGTCGGGTCATCGTGATACTTCTGGAGTATAGAGACGTGGAACACCGGATGAACTTCTAATAGGCTGGGAGGCAAGGCAAGCTCATAAGAAACCTCCCCAACACACCCCAACGCCTCAAAAGGGCCAATAAATCTCGGACTCAGCTTACCCTTCTTCCCGAACCTCATGACGCCCTTCATAGGTGATACCCGAAGCAAAACCTGATCACCAGCCATAAATGCCAAATCACGAACCTTCCGATTCGCATAACTCTTCTTCCTAGACTGAGTTGTGCGAAGTCTCTCCTGAATCACCTTCACCTTGTCCAGGGCATCCTGGATCAAATCTGTACCCAACAATCGGGCCTCGCCCGGCTCAAACCATCCCACTGGAGACCGGCATCGTCTACCATATAAAGCCTCATACGACGCCATCTGAATACTAGACTTGTAGATGTTATTATAAGTAAACTCTGCAAGTGGCAAGTATCGGTACCATGACCCTCCAAAATCCATCACACAGGCACGAAGCATATCCTCAAGAATTTGGATTGTGCGCTCGGACTGCCCGTCCGTCTGAGGGTGAAAGTTTGTACTCAACTCTACCCTGGTGCCTATCTCTTACTGAACGGCTCTCCAGAACCGTGAATTTAACTATGTACCTCTGTCCGAAATGATAGATACTGGAATACCGTGGAGGCGAACAATCTCCCTGATATAAATCTCAGCCAACCTCTCGGAGGAATATGTAGTCAACACTAGAATGAAATGGGCTGACTTGGTCAGCAGGTCCACAATCACCCAAATAGCATCAAACTTTCTCAAAGTCCGAGGAAGTCCAACCACAAAGTCCATGGTGATCCGCTCCCACTTCCACTCTGGAAGCTCAATCTGCTGAAGTCACCCTCCTGGCCTTTGATGCTCATATTTGACTTGTTGACAGTTGAGACACTTGGCCACAAACTCCACTATATCCTTTTTCATCCCTCTCCACCAAATAGTGTTGTCTCAGATCTTGGTACATTTTCGCGGTACCCGAATGAATGGAATACCACGAGCTATGGGCCTCCTCAAGAATCAACTCCCGAATCTCATCCACATTAGGCACACAGATCCGACCCTGCATCCTCATCATACCATCATCTCCTATAGTCACATCCCTGGCATCACCTCACCGAACCCTGTCCTGAAGAACCAGAAAGTGGGGATCATCATACTAGCGCTCTCTGATACGATCATAAAAAGAAGATCGAGCAACCACACAAGCCAATACCCGACAAGGTTCTGAAAGATTCAACCTCACGAACTGACTGGCTAAGGACTGAACATCCAAGGCTAAGGGTCTCTCAATTGTAGGAAGATATGCCAAACTCTCCAAACTCTCCGCCCGGCGACTCAAGGCGTCGACCACCACATTGGCCTTCCCCGGGGTGGTATAATATGGTGATGTCATAGTCTTTTAGTAACTCCAACCATCTCCGATGTCGCAAATTGAGGTCCTTCTACTTGAACAAGTGCTGCAAACTTCGGTGATCGGTGAAAATCTCACAGGGAACATCGTATAAATAATGACGCCATATCTTCAGGGCGTGAACAATCGCTGCCAACTCGAGATCATGAACTGGATAGTTATTCTCATGCACCTTCAACTGTCTGGACGCGTAGGCAATCACCCTACCGTCCTGCATCAACACCGCCCCAAGGCCAATCCTCGAAGCATCACAATAGACTGTATAGGACCCTGAACTCGTAGGAAATACCAACACTGGAGGTGTAGTCAGGCTATCTTGAGCTCCTGAAAGCTCTCCTCACACTCCTCAGTCCACATGAACGGAGCACCCTTTTGGGTCAATCTGGTCATAGATGCTGCAATGGATGAAAATTCCTCCATAAAAAGGTGATAGTACCCTGCCAAACTGCGGAAATTGCGGATCTCAGTAGCTGATGACGGTCTAGGCCAACTCTGCACTGCCTCCACCTTCTTCGGATCTACCTTGATCCCATCACAAGACGCCACATGGCCTAAGAATGCCACATAATCAAGCCAAAATTCACACATAGAAAATTTTGCATACAATTCCTTCTCCCTCAAAGTTTGAAGCACGGTCCTCAAGTGCTGTTCATGACCCTCCTAGGATCGAGAATATACCAAGATGTCATCAATGAACACAATGACGAAGGAATCAAGATAAGGCCGGAACACACTATGCATCAAATGCATAAAGGCTGTTGGGGCGTTGGTCAACCCAAATGACATGACAAGAAACTCATAGTGACCATAACTGGTCTTGAAGGCAGTCTTGGGGATATCCGGCTCCCGAATCTTCAACTGATGATAGATAGAACGCAACTCAATCTTGGAAAATACCGATGCCGAAACACGTCAAAACTAATCCGAATGACCTCAAATTTTACACACAGGTCATAAATGACACAATAGACCTACAGCCACTCTCGGAACTCCATTCTGAGCCCGATATCAAAATTTTACCTATCGACTGAAATCGCCGGAATTCTAACTTCCGCCAATTCAAGCCTAAATCTACTACAGACCTTGAAAACACATTCCAGACACGCTCCTAACCCCGAAATCACCCAACGGAGCTAACGGAGTCGACATAATTCTATTCCGGATCCGTCTTCACATAGTTCCAACTACAGTCCGATTTCTAAAGCTTAAACTCATATATAGGGACTATATGTGTCCCAAAATTCTCCGAAATTCACAACTAAACGTTCCGACAAGTCCCAAAAGCATAAATAGACATGGGAAAAGCAGTTATTATGGGATCGAGGTGCTAAATCACAAAACGACCGACCAGATCGTTACAATTTCAAACATTGGTGGTAGGTAGATGGAACCACTTTATTCTCATGCATCAAAGGCCTTCCAAGCAGGACGTTGTATGAAGTCTTTGCATCGATCACATGCAGACGTGAACTTGATTGCATATCTTCAATGGTGATTCCTAGCTTGATCGCGCCTACGACTCTTTTCCCCCCTTGATTGAATCCTTGCATCATCACACGACTTTCTGAGAGTTCATTCATGGGAATACCAAGTTCTTTCACAGTGCAAATTGGCAAAATGTTCACTGAGGATCCTCCATAAACCAAAAATCGGTTTACCCTTTCATCACGCATATAGCCAATCAGGTACAATGGGAGGCTATGAAGAGTGTCACCTAGAAGAAGATCGTCATTTGTGAACGTGACGTTTTCCTCGCACACGTTAACTTCTTGGGGGTTGGACTCGATGAGCTTTTCTGAAGATGGTGCCAACGGTAGGTGATCACTTTTTTCTTCCCCTTTATTAGCATTGCAACAATACCATCACGGGAAATCTTCATGCGGAACCAATATGGCAAGAAATCCTCCAAGGTCACTAGATGTCGTGGCTTTGAGGGTGGTGCACCTCCACTTTTGCTTTCTTTACATGCTTAACTGGATTCCATCTCCTAAGTCTTTTCACCATTATTTTCCTTGTTGGTTGTTCCATCGATTCTTTTCGTAGGCTCTTTTTGTGGCGTCTACGACGAGTCACCAACGTCCAACCTTCATCATCCTCAAGTTGATTGACTTCAGCTTTGTTGTTCTCAAGTAATTCTCCACCTTTACTTTCTTTCAAACCACACAATTCATCTGGATTGAATGAGCCAAAGGTAATAGAGACTTGGTTTGCGCTTGCTTTCTCATCCTTAAGCACGATCTTCTTTTCGCGAGCCAAGTCCATAACTTTGTCCTTGGAGACAAAGCACTTCTCCAGAGGGTGGCTCACAAGTCGATGGTATTTGCAGTAATTTGGGTCATTTATTTTCCCAACTTCATTTGGTCGCTTCATCTCTGGAAGCTCAATGAGATTTAACTCGAGGAGTTCTTCAAAAATAACTGGCACATCAGAATCCAAAAATGGGTACTCTTTCTCTTGCATTTCTTTTAGAGTCAACTTTCCTCTTGGCTTATCTAGAAACTAAGTGGATTTCATACTCTGCTTCTTGCTCACCTTCGCCGTGAACTTCACAGGTGATGTGTTGACATTCATAGCTTCTTTATTTTCAGATCTTGGTACAAACTTGCTCCATTTTCGGACTTCTTGCTTGTCGTTCCCTTTGCGAGGTTCATAGATGGGAAACCTTTCATTTCCAGCAGAGGCCATGCTCAATTCCATGTCATCGGCACGAGTTGCAAGTTCTTCAAATGTGCTAGGCTTGATACCTTGCAAGATGTAGCGCAATACCCAATGCATACCTTGGATGCACATCTCTATGCCAGAAGCTTCACTAAGCCCGGCTTTACAATTGAGGCTTGCATTCCTCCACCGATTGATAAAGTTGATAACTGGTTCATTCTTCCGTTGACGAGTATTCGTGAGTTCTATCATACTCATAGTGCGTCTCGTGCTATAAAAGCGATTGAGGAATTCTTGCTCTAGTTGATCCCAACTATTAATAGATCCAGCCTCGAGGTCCGTCTACCAATCAAAAGCAATTCCTTTTAATGAGCGGACAAACTACTTAACGAGGTAATCTCTATAAGTCCCAACATTGTTGCATGTCTCAACGAAGTGTGCCACATGTTGCTTTGGATTGCCTTTGCTATCAAACTGTTGAAATTTTGGAGGTTGATAGCCAATCTTCAATATATCGGTCCTTGAAGTGTACGACTTTGCGTAGGTAAAGGAGGACTTGAAAGCGACTTCATATTTGTTCTTTTATTGAAGAAGTGTGCCACATGTTTCTTTGGATTGCCTTTGCCATCAAACTGTTGAAATTTTGGAGGTTGATAGCCAGCATGCATCTTCAATATATCGATCCTTGAAGTGTACGACTTTGCGTAGGTAAAGGAGGACTTGAAAGCGACTTCATATTTGTTTGTTATAGTCCCTTCAATAAACTCTTTTAGTTGATTGATTGGAATCATCCCTTCCGAAGAGACTGAAATTTCCTTAGTGGATGCAACTTGTCGTGGGGGAGGATCAATCTCTTAGACTTCTAGGAGTTTGCCAGGTGCATGGGTGGATTCTTCTTCCATCAAGATTCCCACCATTTCTGTTAGCTTGTCAATTCTAGCATCTTCATTTTGCATGCATTTGGTCAAGCCAGCGATTGCTTCTTTGCCAACTGCTCCTCCACATATGAAGTATTTGTCACCATGACTTGCATGATTGTTGTGGACGATGGAGAGTAGCATGAATTGTCACACAAATTGATCCTTGATTGGCTCATTCTATGTGGTGTAAGCGGGGAAGATCCATCACTTGAAGCATCATCATATTCCTTCACAACAGAGTGCTTGGATCCGGAGAGGTCAAGCAGAGCAAAAGTTTTCTTGATCTTTTCAGCAACATCGCTTCCTCATTCGAGTGCGTTTGTGGAAGATCTTGCTCCTTTTGAGGATGAAGATCCGAAAATAGGGGTAGATGCGGATGACACTTGGGGTGCTTGTTGTCCTAACGAGCTTGCTTTGCTCCTCATAACTGGTCCAAAGCTTCCAAAGGTAACTTCGAGCATGTTTTTCACATCAGCATAGAACCTGTAATTAGCAGCCTTGGTGGAAGTTGAATTGGAGTTGATTTTCTTGGAAGCCATTTCGCTGTTCTTGAACTTTGGTAATAAATAATTTGGACTATATTTTAAATATACTAGTCAAATAAATATTATGGGCTAATATAATTGAATTAATTATATAAGTCCAATATATATGAATTAAATAAATAAGTTTTAATCCATTGGGCTCCCAATTAATTGGGCTAAAGTGATGAGCCCACTTCATTAAGCCCAAAATGCCATCCTTCTAGAGGCCCAATTTGGTGCCACGTGTCAAATGACGTGGCGCGCCAAATCAAACGGAAGAGCCAATATGATCATGCCACGTATCCAATGACAAGGCATGCCGCCACGTGTGCAAGTGACATGTTATGACTAATCAAATGTGGTCTTGTCACGCTTCAATTTGATTGGTCGAAAATAGTTTGTTCTTATCATAACTCCTCCATTCCACAACTATAGATATAGGTTTTCATAACTCAGAAAAGACACCAGAAGTTATACTAAGAAGCAAGAGAGAGGTTGTGGATGAAATGCCGCAAATTTCTCTACAGGTTTCAAGCTTCAAACAATCAAGTTCAAGTTCAAGCTCAAGAACGAAGAACAAATCAAGGTTCAAGGAGTACGAGTTCAAATCAAAGTTCGTGCTAGTTGAATTCAAGATCATCGTTCGTGGCGACAACTACATATTCAAGATCAAGCTTAAAGGCCTTTGAATTTATTTACTATTGGAAAGAAGAATCATAAGATTCATAGAGATTATAACACTCAAATATTCGAAATAAAATACTATGATTGTTGCGATATTTTCGGTCTTGATTTTATTTTCTTGACGCAATTTATTGTCTACAAATTCTGGCATGCCCGATGGGACAATCTCTACCTCTCATCTAAACTTTTCAATCGAATTTAAATTCAATAAATTTTAAATGCCTAAAGGTGCAAATTTAAGTTGGACACTGTTATTAAATAATAATAATAATAATAATAATAATAATAATAATAATAATAAAATTAAAAAGATAATGAGGGGTATAATTGGGAATTGAAATAGGCATAATAATATCTGAGCATGTCTAGGTTTTTCTTTTCTTCCTAAGCTTTACTCAAAGCATTCAATTTCGACCCAATCGATTCTCCGGCGGTAGCAAACCCTCCGTTCGCATTTTCCGGTAAGTTAACTTTCTTACTTTATCGCTGCTTTAGTTACTTAAAAAACATTAACCGTCTCTGTTATTACGCGTCGTTGCTCTGCTCTTTACACATTTGCCAATTAAATTTCTCATTTTTGTATTTTTAATTAATAAGCGCAAGATAATTTCATTAATGCTAAGTTAAGTAGAGCTGGCCAACATCGAAATTTCCTTATAAATTTTTATCATTTTTGCTATTTTAGTTTTTTTTTTGTTTTGTAAAAGTTTTCGTGGTGAAGACTTTTATATAATTTAGAATTGATGGTTCATATTACAGAATTTATGGTTGTGAATGAAATTAGTGGTTGTGTATGTTATGGTTATTTTTCCCTTTTTCGTTTTAATGACGGTGGTGTCCTGGCACAGCTTGCTTGCACTAGCATTGATACCAAGTAACTATGTCCATTATGTCTTAGATGGAAGAAATCACCTAGTGTTTGTTGACGGTGGTGTCCAGGCACAACCTGTTCACACCTCGACTATTCTAGTAGGTACTTGCTACCTCCCACTAGCACTAACACCGAGTAACTCTGCATACCAAGTCTTAGATGGATGAAAAGATGTCACCTAGTGTATTTTGCTTTCGCTAGGACGTGAACCTGAGACCTCACAGTTCTCCTCCCACTTCATTGACCACTAAGCCATACCCTTGAGTCTGTTATGGTTCTTTAGGCGGGAATGTTGGGAAATTCATTTTAAATTGACTAGTTATTAGGTGGCTATGGAAACCCTGCTATCCGGCGTTGGTAGCAGCAATGTCAGCTCACGTAGGTTGCAATGCTCGCACATGCAGGTTTTTGTTTAGGAGGGAATGGCTAAGTAGATGTTCAGTTGGTGCAATAGTTTATTTTTTGCTGAGGGCAGTGTTACGCAGCACCTGTGCTAGTGGTGGGTAGCAGGACACCACCCTCATAAAAAAATGGCGCAATAGCTCGATTCTTTGCTTGATAGGTAGACAAGACGAGTCGTAGAAGTGGACCGGTTACTTAGTCATTTATGGTGTGTCTGCTTGTGAATGAAGTAGCGCATAGTTCATTGCTCAGAATGTATTTGAGATTTTTGGCTTTTGGATGTATCTATCTTTCCATATTTTTTTTGAGATGTATGTGCATTTCTTTCAAGCTATACAGGCTCTCAGCATTGCATACATCCCCCTGAACTCCCAAAACAGGAAAAAACACGAGGAAAAAGTTATTCTCCTTTTTGAAAGCTATCATCTTTTTCAGAAAAATTATGTGTCAAATACAGAAAAAAATTCAGGGTTTGTTCTTTGAGGATTGTTATCTACATGGGATGTTTTCTGGCCTCCTCTTTTTGATGACCGAAAAATCCGTCTAGGGCGAAGGCTTAGGACCAACCCCAGCCTTTGAAACTCCGGGTTAATGAGCCCACCCATCAACCTTTCTTCACTTAGGATGTTGTCTGGACTTAATACAAGATAAATAAAATTATTCAAAGCAGCGTACCGCAAATTCGTTAATATCAGCTAGGACATGCCACAACATGCTCTCTGACATAAGCTGGAACTATGGAGTGACACTATAACCTAGATAATGGTTAAAAAAGGGGACTCCTGTTACCACTAAGCATTTTTTGTGGCTTAACCTTTCTTTCATGCTTTGTGTTCACATTGCGGTCGGTGGTAATGTTTGACTGCAATGCATTTTGAGCGTTATCAGGCGTACATATCTTTTCTAATTACAAGACATTGGATGATATATATTTTTTGACATTTCCTCTGAATTGTTGTTCCAATCAAGCTAAACTAGTTGTCTCAGTTTGCTAAGCTGTAATGGTTTTGGAAAAACTTTGACAATTTCTGTTCCAATTGAAGTTACGATTTGATTCTTTCTGCCTTGGCTGCAGATTGTTTCTTATCCTAGCGTGGTATAATCTGTATCTCTGTGCATTTATTTTTTAAATTATTATGTGCACTTGGCACTTGAGCTTCTCAAGTTATTAAGCTCCATATTCTAATTTAAGAGAAAAATAGGGGCTGCCAAGCTTTCTGTTGGAGTTCTCTTTTACTCATTCACTGTATTTTTTTTGTCATTTCTGTTGTCCGTGAGCTATAAATGACTTAGGTCTCATCTGTTGCCTAATATGGTGTTTCGCTTGATAGATGTATTTTATTTGAAGGAGAAGATGATAATGATTAAAAAAACCAATATATGAAGAAAAAACAATCATTCATATGAATTTTATCATTCTTATTCCATTCAACGGACTGGCATCTGAATGCCTGAGGTGCGAAGGCATCTTAACAGGAGTGCAGCAGCTCTCCTGATAGGGATCTGAGCAAGACACACTGATGTGCCTTTTGTTTTTTAACCATTATAAAATACGCAGAATGCGTTACGCGTATACATGGATAGATACAACTGTCGGACAATGAATTCTGTTAAATTATTTGTTAGAAATTCTCTTTTCTTTTTAAGTTTTGCACTTTCGGAGAAAATTGTTGGAATAGATAATTTGATACATTGCTGGATACACTTCTCAAAGTTGAGAAAAAAAATCTAAAAGCACTACTGTTTCTTACAATTGGTTGCATGGTTAATTTACTGAAAGGCATGATGGATTTGTTTTCTTGCATGCAGCTATTTTCATACTTTGAAATTGTTCTGATGGAGGCATGATCATGAGTCTGTGACTTCTGCATTACTCAGGTGGTGATTTCCCTTATGTGTCCTAAACGCGTAGTAGGTGATTGAAAGATCTAGGTTAGTATCATGGGATACAATCGACAAAAAGATAAGAATGGTTACCGTAGTTCATCAAAGGGTAATGGGGATGATGGCACATCAGCTAGGACAAGGCCTCTCAGTTTTGATGACATCATGCTTAGAAGGAAAAGTAAGGAAGAGGAAGTGGACATTAAGAACAATTTTGTAGGAGCTGAGAGTGTATCGCATAAAGAAGACAGGCATAAGAGGACTACTGATGGTTTAGAACCTGAGCGAAACCACTACGATGAGTCATTACCTAGTGCTTCCAGACATACTTCGGAGGATTCTAGGAAGTTAGCATCAAGGCAAACAGAGAATAATATGATGGCTGAAAAATTAGATAGGGGTAAACATAAAGATAGTAGAGAATCTGAAATCAAATCAAAGACATCAGTGAACAAAGATGTAAGCAATAAGAGACTAGGTAGCAAAACTGACAAAGATTATCTTGTCCGGAGAAGAAAAGATGAGGAATTTGTTGTTGATTCTGGAAATGAAACTGGTAAAAGACATTCAAGAGATTTGGCCCGGAAGGAGAGATCAACAGATAAAACTGACAGAAGACGCGATGAGGGAAGAAAAGACAAAGATCCTGATAAGGATGAGAGACAGTCATACAGGAAGAGGAAAGATATGGAAGTGCCAAGTGATGCTCCTCTGGATGAGGCTGAGAAAAGGCATTCAAGAAATCACGGACGGAGAGATAGTTATTCTGACAGAACTGAAGTAAAGTCTGAATCAGGTAGAAGGAAGCACCGAAGTGATGACGAGGAGAGAAACAGAGACAAGAATGCCGATAAAAAACACAGTTCATCGAAAGTTTCTGAAGTTACCGGAAGGGTGGAATCTTCTCGGGCTCAGCTGGAGGAAGAAAGACCAAAGAGAAGGCGGTCAAGAAGTCGAGAGTATGATAAAGATCGAGGTAGAAGGTCTCGTTCTGGCTCACCAAGAGGACGTAAGCATTCATCTCATGATCTCAGAGAGCGTGGTGAGTTTTCCTCGCATTCTTCCAAAGATAAATCTGGAAGATCACATTATGATCTGGATAAAAAGATATCCAGCAATGGTTCAGATAGCCACTCCAAGCGCCATGCAGAATCTACAAGTGGGCTTGGTGGCTATTCACCAAGAAAGAGGAAATCAGAGGCTGCTGCTAAAACTCCTCCTCCAACTAACCGCTCTCCAGATCGGAAAAATGCTGGGTGGGATCTACCACCTGCATCAGCTGGAAGTAATGTTACTGGTTCTGTTCCTTCTAGTGTTCAGTCTTCAATGCAATCTGTAATACCAAATATACATCAGCTCTCTAGCGTGGTTCCTGCTAATACATTTACAACAAAGACTGCTGGCGTTCCATATAATTACTTATTTTCATCTATACATGCAACTGATTCGGTCCAGCTGACACAAGCAACACGACCTATGAGAAGGCTTTATCTGGAAAACTTGCCAGACTCCGCCTCTGAGAAAGATATTCTGGACTGGATTAATCATTCTTTGCTGTCTTCAGGAGTCAATCGCATTCAAGGAACACAACCATGTATCAGCTGTATGGTATGTTTACTTCTTCTACTCTTGTTCTAAGTAGGATAGAGATTAGTGTTGCTTACTGTTTCTTCACTGCAGATACACAAGGAGAAGCACCAAGCTCTTCTAGAATTTTTAACCCCCGAGGATGCTTCTGCTGCACTTTCTTTTGATGGCAGATCCTTCAGTGGTTCTATTCTTAAAATCAGGCGGCCAAAAGACTTCGTCGAAGTGGCTGTAAGAATATTACCATGAGATTCTTTATCGATTTGTGCTGGTCTTTTGCACTTTCCTTTTGTTATTTTCTTTTTCTTAGTGATATCATGAGAGACGTGTGGGACAATGATGGCTTCTTGCGTATTATTTTATGTAATATGTTATGTGATAAGTCTATCTAAATTTCACTGTGTTGCAATCTCCGAACCCCCACCCAAAAGTAAACTCAGTCTGTTTGGCTGGATTTTCTTACTTCCCGCTGCATTATGAGATGTCTTGGTGTGTCATCTTTTTTGTGCCACCATTTTCCCTGAAGCTTCAATCTATATTATAGAGTTTTCATGTTTCATATCCTTGACTAGTAAACGTTTCGCTTCATCTTTTTCCTTCTATAGCTTCTGACTCAGGTTGTTCTACTTCCCTATATGGCTTAACAATTAAGGAGGTAAGGGGAAGTTAGCTGAGAAACAGTTACCGATAGATCGATTTTAATATGATTGGGTTCTTGGTTGAAAAATAGCTACTTCTTTAGGTCCTTTTTGTTTCAATAAAGCAAGCTTGTTACTTTCGGTTGAAAAGTGACTACTCATTATCATTTGGGTAGTTGGGTTAAATTTTCTGCCTGTTCAAAGTGGTTTAACTAAGAAAAGTATTGAATGTGGGTGGCCCCGAAAGGAGTTGGGTCAAAAGTGATTTGTGTAAAAATTTGGTTGCCAGTGCTGGGTTAAAAGCGGTTTGAGTTGTAGTTCGGTTGCCATTTTGATCATATAGTGGTGACCATTGATATAGTGTATAGACTTTGCTGATGAAAGTTTGTTCAAGGTTACTTGGCGGATTTCCTGAAAAGTCTTTGATAATGGGATTAGCAGGAAACAATATGCCTTTTCTATCAACTGTAATTCTCCCTATGAGGATGTGAAATGTCAGATATCTGGGTCCTTGGGCTACTTTATAAAACGGTATCGCATTTCAAACCCCACACACACTTTTGTGAAATGGGTGGTGTACTTATCTTTCATCTTAATGTTCAGTTCTAAAATGGATACAGACTATGCATTTGTGGTGGGTTGAAACAAAATTATGTTTAGTTCAATGAATCTGATTTTCCTATTCTCTTTCCTTCCTTTCTTTATCATGGGGTATTTGGAGTGATTAGTTGCATGGATTGTGACTTTTGTTCGGCGAGGAATGTTAAGTATGATGGTCAATTTGCTGTTCTTGTCCCAGTAATACATACTACTCAAAATCTATTCTTCACCTGCATAGAATAAGTACATAGGCAATAAACAAAATTCTCCGGTAAATGTGTTCTTGCAGGTAAAAAACAAGGTGTCCATCTTTATCATAAAAAAGTCAAGGTCTTCATCTAGTCAAAGAGTAGGACACATGAAGAGGTTAGACTTGTCCTCAATGCTCGAATTATTGTTCAGTGTGGAAGACAACCTCTGTGAACGGGACACCAATCTCATGGAGTCCCTTAGCATTTGTTAGCAGCAATATAGGCACCAAGACTAGCAGCAACATAGGCACCAAAATTTTAGTATAGCATATGTTTATGATGTGAAATCTTTCTGATCTTCTCTAATAGTACCCTCAATATCTTTCACCTTCTATATCAGAGCAGGGGAAGCTGCACGTCATTTGATCATCCGTTTAACTGAATATTGGAGGATGATGATGGTGGTTGCCACTGCATAAGTGCAAAAAGGATGATATATAGTTGAGTTATATCAAATGAAGTGAAATAATAAAATATGGAAATTGTGGTAGGGCAGTTTTGTTAATATAGAACATTGCCTGCATGTTGGATCTGCAGCTTCCTTGTTGGTTTTTGGTTATTTTTGTTCTTTCATGATAGATACTTTCCAACAAACCTCCTCCCCCCCCCTCCCCCCAACC